>ML794793.1:106435-117576 GCA_009831015.1 Picea engelmannii
CCTGGCACAACACCGACGAATGTCGCTCAAAATAGTCATTGGTGGCCGAGATCAAAGACAAGGAGCCGAACCCTGATTCAGAATCTGATTCTGAAAATACTGGTAAAAGACAGATCATCGACGCAGACCCCACTGCTATTGTCACAACCGCAACAATTCAACCAAAAGAACCAACAGATCCAGAAGAGGGGGAGCACCTTTTTCATTCATAGATGTGGGTGAAGGGGACCTCGCTTCATTTTATTGTTGATAGCGGAAGCTAGAAGAACCTCATCTCAGCAGAGGTCGTCAAACAGTTGGGATTGTCAACAACACCACACCCGCAACCATACAGCATTGCGTGGCTTCGCCAAGGACGAGATCTTCGTGTCAGCCAGCAGTGTCGATTTTCATACGGAATCCAACCCTTCAAGGATGAGGTATTATGTGATGTTGCCCCACTGGATGTCTGTGATGTTCTCTTGGGCCAGCCATATATGTGGAAACGCCATGCTATCTATGAGTCTCGACCCTGTAGTGTCATTATTACTCTGGGGGGTCATCTCTACAAGATACCAGAGGTAGTTCCAACTACTGCCCCACATAAACAGTGCCGCAAGGTAGTATCTCATACTACAAAATTCATCTTCTCCACAATCTGTTCAAAGGGTGAATAGAAGGATACTGCAGCCACCACAGCTTCGGCCAAAGCACCTTCTATCCAACAGAAGAAGGTTGACAAGGTTGCAGCAAAGCACGAAGATTCCTTCTACACACAGTCATCTAAAATAACCAGACTGGTTAAAAAGGTCCAAACCTTCCAGCCACAGGTTCGTGACAGATTTCCACAAACTAAGCAGTGCGACTTCTCTAGCAAGACAAGCAGCTCACCAAGATGCAGATTCAACAAATGCTTTTCCCTCTCCCCCAGGAACTCAACGCAATGGAGACCATTGCTTCCTAAGGCGGGATGATTGATCCAGGTGGATATCGGTGGCCACCCACCTTTTCCAAATGGCTCAAAATAGTTTTCTGGCCATTTAGGAAATTTACTATTTTTAGCAGGTTTTAACTTCCGGGGCCATTTTGAGGGTCCAAATGAATATTTTTTCGAGATCGAGGTTCTCAATGATAGTCGAAGGCATGATTGAGCCCCCAAAATCAATCTCCTCGACGATACCTTTCCAACGAGCTATCACACACCTAAAACGGAGATCGTATGCAAAAGTTGCGACCCCGGGAAGTTGATGTACTCACTTACCCAAACGGGGCCCACATGACTTTTGGCGCTTCATCTCCTAGGGTTAGGTTTGGATGTCTAGGACTTTTGGAATTCCCATTTATTGTAAAAAGGCCTCTAGAGCCTCATTGTAATCATCTTCTTGCGAATGCGAGTAGCCGTCACATCTCTTCTTAGAGATAAGCTGCCACCATTCTAGCGAGTCTTTCACTCTGTATTTTTACAGTATCTGTACATTTCTTTTATTAATAGAAATTGTGTATTACTGTATCTCTTTGTTTATGGTTGCATCTCTGATATATTTCTGTTATATTACTAGATATACGTGATATCTCTGTGCATTTCTTTATTATATCTCCACTCTCATTTCGTTCCAAAAATAATCTGGATCATCACTGGGTAGGGCCGACTTGTCTTCTTAGTGGTTAAAACCACTTTAAATGGCCTGGGGGGCCAACTTCTCAATTTGCATAATATATTTAGGGTTTGACCAATCTGCAAAAGGGGATTTGGTCAATTACAATTCCCGACATGATCAATCCACAAAAGGGGGTTGATCTAATGAATAATAAATCAATAATAAATAGAATACTCTTTGCAGTTACAATATTTCAACACTCCCCCTTAACAAGAAGGGTATTCTACAACATCATCAGGAGAGAGAGAGAGGGCAGCAACATTAACAGCATCTGGAACACTGAATGGCATATCTATAAATCATTGGAAGATTTTCTCATCATCATTGTTCACAGCATGGATTTGTAGTAGCATCATCATCCTCATCAGCATGAGGCTAAAGTAACATCATCATCTTCTTTAGCATGAGGCTAAAGTAATATCATCAACATCTTTAGTGTGAGGCTAAAGTAATATCATCTTCAGCATTAAAGTTGAAATAACATCATCATCATAAACTTCAACAAGAAGCTGAAGTGGAATCATCATCATTTGCATCAACATGGATTAGTATAACACTAATATATCATCATCATCAATAACATCACAAGGTTGATACAACATCAACAACAACAATATCACAACACAAAGGCTGGAGCATCATCAACAACAACGACATCACAGCACGAAGGTTGGAGCATCATCATCAACAAAAACATCACAGCATGAAGGCCGGAGCATCATCAACATCGACACTAGGCTGGAAATATTCATCACGAAGCTGGCATCTCATCAACATCAGCACGAGGCTGGAAATCTTCAGCACAAGGCTGGCATCACAACAACATCAACATAAAGTTGGAAATATTCATCATAAAGTTGGCATCACAACAACATCATCATGAAGCTAGAAATCTTCATCACGAGGCTGGAATGACAACAACAACAACACGAAGCTGGAAATCTTGAGCACAAGGCTAGCATCAACAACATCAACACGAAGATGGAAATATTCATCACAAGACTAGCATCAACAACATCAGCACGAAGCTAGAAATCTTCATCACAACGCTGGCATCAACAACATCCTGTGGTACTCTCACAGATCCAAAGGATCTGCCTAGGAATTAAAAAAAAAACCTAGGATATGAAATCCTAACGGAGCTACCATGTGGTACTCTGACAGACCCAAAGGATCTGCCCAGGAATCATAAGATTCCCTAGGATATAAAATCCTAACGGAGCTACCACTATTGATCAGGATACCATAATATCATCTGCACCACTCCCTCTTTCGAGGGAGGTCCTTTCATACTATACCAATCTTGTCTCGAAATTGCTCAAACTTTACATGAGATAGGGGCTTGGTCAACACATCTACAACATGTTCATCTGTCCCCACACATTGGAGCTTTAAAGCTCCCCTCTACATCATATCATGAATGAATTGATATCGAATCTCTATGTGTTTCGACTCATCATGGAACACATCATCTTTATATAAATATGGTTATCACATAAGATTGTTGGCACAGGGGCAGACCCAGGGTTCAACACTTAAGAGCACACCAACAAAAGCCCTAACTATCAACCCTTTAGATAACACATGTGAAGCAGATGAAGTCTCACCCGAGGTAGAGGCAGGGGTGGTTGCAAGACTCGGGTGTCAGCAACCTTAGCTGGGACACAGATCTGTGATTATATCGCTTACAGAGCACTTAGCATTGGTCATTCATCAATATTCAATCCTTATTCTACTTCGCATATAGCACAGAGCATCGCAACATTCACTTAGATCTAATATAATTAAGCACTTAGCAATAGTAAAATAGATTAGATCAGGTAGATCATCACTAAGCACATTCATACATGTCAGATCTAACAGTCATACACATCTAATAAGCACAAAGCATAATTAGATATATCTAAATATATCAAAGCACCTAGAAAAAGAAGGGATAAACACATCAAGTCGAAGCACAAAGAATAACACACAGTATTTACGTGGTTCATCCCCACCCTGGGGCTACGTCCACCAACTATTCTTGTTTATTATCTTCTTCAATCGATTGCAGCACAGAGCTACCCAAAAACCCTACTCCACATAGGACAGGAGATCTACGTAGCTCGCTAGATCCTCCTTCCCCGAGTATATCTAAGCACATAATCCTTACAAGCTTCTTACAATGACCTGCACTTAGCTCTACAAGTCTTACACATGCACAAAGCTTCTACAATCACATAGATCAAACTACTAGCACTAAGCCATCGGCCATCCTTACATCATCTAGATATCTAATTATACATACAAAATATGCCTAAGCATGGGTAAAACCCATGGGCCAACATTCCATTCCCATTACATTATCCAAAAAACCCAAAAAGGACCAAAAATGGGCCGATATTCCACAATCTCCACTTCGCTTTGCGCTCCGTCTTCGACGGGATGTCGAAGTCCCAAAAATGGTCAAACATGACCAAGTATTCCCCAAAACTTGGTTAAGGGCCAACAAGCCCCCAACACTCACATGTGACTCGTCTCGAGTCACTCTGGTCTGATCAATTCTGCTTTGAACGCCTCGAGCTTGGCTCGAGCTGCTTCGACCTGCTGTTGTGCTACAACCTCTTTCTCGATGAACTCCTGGATCACTGCATCGTTCACCGACCCTTCTAGGCATTGTTATGCTACACTCACAACCTATTTTAGCTCTGCTCCTCAGCTTTCGACCTCTATAAACAATTGGCATGCCTTGTCTTGCACTGGTTGGAGTCATTGAGTTACTTCCATTACCTTAATCTGGATCGTATGGATCTGTTGTTGGGCAGTTCGCTACTTATGAGATCGCTTCATTCTTTCTACTGGTGACAGGGCCTTCAGCTGCACCTGTAGCTTTTCGGCTTCATACTTCGTCTCATGGAGTTGCGACTCCAATTTATGAAATTTTGGGTTCTCGGTTAGGTTCTCATATGTCTGAGCACTGTGGTTACTCAGTTGCTTGCACTCTAGGGCAAGAGCTTTCAGTCTGTCAACTGCGCTACGGGCATTTGCTTCTTGTTGGTCCCTTATCTCCTACGGTGTCTCGGGCACAGTGCGTAGTTCTAGATCTACAATGCACTACTGGAGCTTCTGGATTACTTCTTCCAGTTGCACCACCTGTTGTGGGACTTGCTCTTCATTCTGTACTTCAATGACTGTCACAGAGCGAAGTTCTCTACTGACTGCTTCCTTTACTTCTAGTTGTTTCACAAGCAATTTTTCTTTCCCTTGTTGTAGCTATGCTTTCTCTTCGTCCCATTTTTCTTGGAGAGCATTCTTTTCTTGTTCGGTAGCACTGCGTTTTTCTACAAGTACTCCCTGTACTTGTGTCAAAGCCTGAGTGGCTTGCTCTGCTTTCTCTTATGTTCTTCAAAGTCTAGCTTCAACTGTATCAGCAATTCTGTGGACTTGAACTGGCTCATCTCCCACTTCTGGTGTTCCTACTGACAGAGGTGCAGTGGAAATTGCACGGTTAGACTGAAGTGCTTGCTGCACTCCTTGGAGCTCAATCTCAATTTTGTTGTACATTGTCTCCTACTTAGCTTCCTGCTTTTCTACTATCTCCAGCGCAGCATCGTTCAGGGCAGCGACAATGAATTTGAAGTCAGCTGGGGTCAGTGTGGAACACGACATTCGACTGCCATTGCTTGTTCATATCAGTTGAGTACCAGAGTGTACTGAACTTTGCAGTGAAGGGTTCGGACAGTTCGATATTCGGGAAGGTCGCACCTTCCGGCATCTCCCATGAGATGAATGTGATCAAGATGAGAATCCAGCTGAAGTGGAACTCATACCCTTGGTCTTGCGCTTCTCTACAGTCTAGTTCCATCTAGTTTATGAGGTATTTTTCCCAATTCATTTGTAGGCCTTCTGTGCACTTTCCTAGGAGGTCGACTACAAAGCCAGTCACTTGGGTGGGTTGGTTCTTGTGAACTAACTTTCCTACGATCAGTTGAAAGGCTAGGCACACTACGCCATTCTGGATGGAGGCTACCTTGTAGCCTCGCATGCCCTTCTCGACATCTCCATAATCATCCTTGATTTTCTGAGCGAGAGCGTGATCTGCAGTCTTTCTAGGGTAGAAAACCTGTGGGTCAGGGCCTTGCATGCTCAACCCTGTGATCTTGTGGATCAGTTTCGGATCGACCGTGATGCAGTGGTTCAACCACAAATATCCACCATGGTAGCAGGACAACATCAACTTGACGCATGCTTTCACTTCCTGGTGTCGTCTGAAGTGCGAGATCTTCATGACATTGAGCAGTGTGGACTGTGTGAGGTTCATGGTCCACTGCTGAGGGACGATATTTGAGTTCTTTCCCTTCATCTTCATCAGGTATTTATATGGAGCAACCATGCCATAAACCTTCCTGTCACCAAGGTTATAGTCGCTAAACTTCAGGGTTGCAATCTTATCCTAGTCTGTGCGAACTGTGTGTATCCCCTTCGGAAGGTACGTAGTGACCAAGGTGTATTCGAAGTCTCGGGGTACACTGTCTCTCTTGACTGTGCCGCTCAGAGGTGGTATATATGCGGGTAATATACTTGGGATCAACTTAGCATTCACGAGATCGTCTCTATGCTTAGTTCGCTTTTCATCGGCTAGCCGGTATGGTCCAGATCGAGCAGTTGACGGGGAGGCTTGCACTACTCTTGTCGATGATGCTTGTACTCATGTAGACAATCCTCTCTTCGACATGGTTCTTTCAGTCATTAAGTCATTAACTTCTATCGCAATTGCTTCTTCGACAGTGAGCTCTTCGAACATATGTGCTCATGATGGATATCTTGAGTTCGCAAAGTAGCGTAGGCATGGAAATAGGATAGAAGGTAAGGTTGTAATGATTGTCGGCCAATCTTAATCAAGGCTGGGAGCTCAAATTCTCAATTGTCAAAAGTGTTCTTTGTGCATGGTGTGACAGGATAAATAGGAACTCAGCAACGGATTGCTTGCAACGGGTATGAGCCTCCATTAACTCTTGATCTGTTCGTTATGGCACAGTCTAATGGTCTGGTGGTGAGCCATAAATTTCTTTCGATCCGTTTGAATCATCAGTCAAATGGATATAATGTTCCCCAACAGCTATATTGCTTTGCCATGGCGAAGTGTCATATGTCATTGTTCTGATATCTCGATGAAGCTCAAATTCTGTAAATTTTCCTTCTGCAAGGCTCCCTCTGGAACCTTCTGTAATTTTTTGACCTTGGCTCTCTTCTTACTTAACTTCCTAGCCTTCTTTCCACTGAGATTTGTCTCGGTATTCCTCTTCCCATTTTGATTCTCATCTTCTTTCGACATAGTCACTGCGCATTGTTGAGATTCTTTTCTAGGATTCAAGGGTAACCTTTCTTCTTCGTCTGGGATAGGTACTTCAATCTTGGTTCTTCTAGTGTTCTTACAAATTCGACATCCAAGTTCTTGGGGTCAAATAGCTTAGATATGTTCTTTTGTTCTTCCATCAACTATGTGATCCTCCTAGTCATAAAATCCATTAACTCTTGCTTTTTTTGTTCTAGGGCTTCCTTTTCTTCTCTTCCTCAGGTCTGGTCCTTCTCAATCCAGGCCTTGCCTAACAAAGCTGGAAACAAGGTGTTGTTCTCAATAAACTTAATAACTTCAAATTCTTCCTTTGTTGAAGTTCCATTGATACTCATAGATATCTGAGCAATCCTCCCACATAGGGATATCAATTTTTCTCTAAATAATCATATTCCTTCTAGTGAAGGAATCATAGCAGGCCTTCCTAGGGTTTCCCAAGTGCTTTCTGTCATAATATTCACCTGTGTTTCCTCATCCAGAACACATTCAATGTCGAAGTCTCCTATTCTTACTTCAATTTTCTCCTTTTCTTTGAAGATCTCTTATAAACTGACATCTTTATGTTCATTCAAGGTTTCTTTCATCTGTATTAATACTTTCTATGATTCTTTCTGGGTTTCTACTATTTCTGGATCTGCCTTAGGGTTTTCTTGGTTCATTCTTTCAAGCTTAGCAATCATTCTAGGGCAATCCAACACTTCATGATCCATAGCTTTACAACAAAGACAGCTAGGTTGCATGCCAGGGAAATCCTTAGCAAGATGTACCGGTCTTCTGCAACCATAACAAAGAGTTAACCCTCTTTTCCTTTTAAATGATCCCCAACCTTTCCTGTACTGCGTACTAGGATCAGAGTAGCTAACCTACAAAAATTTCTTTCTAGGATCCTGCATCCATTTGTTAGTCCAAACATTCTTTCTATGCATAGGTATAACATATCTTTCATTATTCTTATCAGATCTATTCATATAAATATTTCTTTCATCTATCAATGCCCTAGTTTTCAAGCTAGGACAGAATCTATCAAACATACCTAGATTCATACTTTGAAACGAAAATTTTCCCTTCATCTTACTTCTACAGAGCACAAATCTTTCAGATATAAAACTTTTCACTATCCGTACTTTTATCAGAGCATAGACCTTACACATCTTACTTCTTTAAACAAAAAATTTCACTTTTATTTTTCTCAGAGCACAAAGCTTTCAGATCTTACCTCTTTTCTTCAGATTGGACTTATTTTCTTCAGCACAAGGCTTCACAGGTCAAGTAGAGTACTACGCACTAGGGAAATATATCTATGCACAGAGCTTCTTTGCACAAAAAAAAATTCTTCCTTAGTTCCCAGCAATCACAGTTTCAGGTCCCGGCAACGAAACCATTTATTGGCACAGGGGCAGGCCCAAGGTTCAATGCTCAAGAGCGCACCAACAAAGACCTAACTACTAGCACTTTCAGCAACACCTGGGAAGAAGATGAAGTCTCACCCGAGGTAGAGGTAGGGGCGGTTGCAAGACTCAGGTGTCTGCAACCTTATCTAGGACACGGATCTGTGATTATATCGCTTACAAAGCACTTAGCATCGGTCATTCATCAATATTCAATCCTTATTCTACTTTGCAAATAGCACAGGGCATCGCAGCATTCACTTAGGTCTAATATAAGTAAGCACTTAGAAATAGTAAAACAGATCAGATCAGGTAGATCATCACTAAGCACATTCATACATGCCAGATCTAACATTCATACACATCTAATAAGCACAAAGCATAAGTATATATATCTAAATATATCAAAGCACCTAGCAAAATAAGGGATAAACACATCAAGTCAAAGCACAAAGCATAACACACAGTATTTACGTGGTTCACCCCCACCCTAGGGCTACGTCCACCAACTCTTCTTATTTATTAGCTTCTTCAATTGGTTACAGCACAGAGCCACCCAAAAACCCTACTCTGCATAGGACAGGAGATCTACACAGCTCACTAGATCCTCCTTCCTCAAGTATATCTAAGCACACAATCCTTACAAGCTTCTTACAATGACCTGCACTTAGCTCTGCAAGTCTTACACAGGCACAAAGCTTCTACAATCACATAGATCTTCTTTGATCACACAGATCGAACTACTAGCACTAATCCATCGACCATCCTTACATCATCTAGATATCTATTTATACATACAAAATAGGCCTAAGCATGGGTAAAACCCATGGGCCAACATCCCATTCCCATTACATTATCCCAAAAACCCAAAAGGACCCAAAATATGTTGATATTCCACAATCTCTGCTTCGCTTTGCGCTCCATCTTCGACAAGCTGTCGAAGTCCCAAAAACGGTCAAACATGACCAAGTATTCCCCAAAACTTGGTCAAGAGCCAACAAAGATCATAGTGGCTTCCATCTCCAGATCAAATAGATCTGTCAACAACATCTGAAGACATATGGCTTCACAACAAGCGGAACATGCAACAATGTATTATGCTTCTGTCGTGCTAGGAGAAATGTTGGATTGCTTCCTACTCTGCCATGAGATCATGGCTAACCCCATATTGAAATAACATCTTGAAGTTTTCTTTCTGTCAGAGACACTTCTAGCTCAATCTGAATCAGTATATCTATACAATTTGATGTCATGATCTCTAGTATAAGAGAGACAAAAATCCAATGTACCCTTAAGGTATCTCATTGTTAGAAAAACAGGACCGCAGAGCAATAAAATAAAACAAATGCGGAAACAAAACACAGAAGATACATAATACAATAGAGACACAGATTTACGTAGTTCACCCAGTGTGGGCTACGTCCACCAGAGAAATTGCCAAGTCCTTCTTTTATTATTATCCAGCAAATGAAGGGATACAACTTACAGCAAAACCCATTGTAACTTCCTCTTCTTTCTCTCATAGTCTCCTCTCTCATAATACAATACTCGCAATCATGCATAGCCGCAATACATTTCCCTCATAACAGAGGGTTGCCATCTAGGGCAAAAAACCCTAACATAATTTCTACCGTTAGATCTGCAACCTTATAATGAACGGTCCAGATTTACAATGAAATTACAATATACTTTTACAAGGCAATTTTTTCTTTGGGGGCTTCACCCCCGAACCCCCCAGCCGAGGGGACAGGCCCCCTGGACCCCACAAAGGGGGTACACCCCCTCTTCACTCCCCCGCATAAAAGAGTGTACATACTTCTGGGGTGTAAAGTCTTCATGGGGTATAAACACGGCTGAAAAACACAAGACCTCTGAGTCAGGAAGATAATCAGGCTCCACAACCAACAATCTCCCACTTGGAGACTGATCTCAACAACTCCACCATTGTTGTATATGCTGGACTCTGAACCTTCTTGGACCTGGAAAATTTCTCATCTTCATCTTCATTCTTGAAGACCAACTAAAACTGAGCAGGAACTCAGTTTCTCTCTGGTTACTCCCTTTGTTAACATATCTGCAGGATTCTGGCTAGTGTGTATCTTTTCCAACTTCAAATTTCCATCTTCCAAGGTGGATCATATGAAGTGGTACCTCAACTGTATATGCTTAGTCTTCAAATGGAAGGTTGAGTTCTTTGCAAGATGAATTGCACTCTCACTGTCACAGTACAACCTACTATTCTTCTTCTTCTTTCCCAATTCCTTCATTAACCTTTGTAACCAAATCATCTCTTTACTAGCCTCTGTAGCAGCAACATACTCTACCTCTGTTGTTGAAAGTGAAACAACCTTTTGCAGTTTCGAAATCCAACTTACTATTGTTCCACCTATAGTAAAAACATACCATGTGGTGCTCCTCCTGTTGTCTTTATCACCTGCCATATCTGAATCAACATATCCCTATAGAAAAGTGTCTGAACCTCCAAAACATAATGCATGAGTAGTAGTACCTCTCAAATACCTGAGAATCCACTTTACTTCCTCCCAATGTTCTTTACATGGATTGTTCATATACCTTCTCACAACTCCCACTGCATGTGCAATATCTGGTCTTGTGAAAACCATTGCATACATCAAGTTGCCAACTGTTGATGAATAAGGGACCCTGGACATGTATTTTATCTCCTCCTGTGTCTTGGGACACATTTCCTTAGTTAATTTGAAATGGCTGGCCAAAGGTGTACTAACTGGTTTTGCATTCTACATTCTAAACCTCTCCAAC
>ML794793.1:120297-141622 GCA_009831015.1 Picea engelmannii
AAGAGCCCTAACCTCATCATCAAAGTCCACTTTTACAGAACTTAGTTGATTAGTAACCATATTAAATTCATTTAAATGATCTGCAACAGACCCACCTTCTGACATCTTCATATTAAATAATCTCTTCATTAGAAATACCTTATAGGACATCGAGGGTTTTTCAAACAGTTTAGCCAATGCATACATCAGATCCTTTGTTGTCTTTTATTTTGAAATATTGAAAGCCACCAACGCTGCCAAGCTCAACCGTATCGTTCCTAGAGCCTTTCTGTCAAGAATCTCCCATTCTTAGTCCTTCATGGCCATCGGCTTCTTTGCTACTCCGCCCAATGGTAGGAACAGATCCTTCTGATATAAATAATCTTCCATCTACATCTTCCATAACTGGTAGTTTTGGTCGTTAAATTTCTTGACCCTAAACTTTCCATCTTCCGACATTGCTCCCATTCGAACCACGAACCCTCTTTTCCTGTGAGTTACCTTTTTCTCTGATACCATTTGTTAGAAAAACAAGACCATAGAGCAATAAAATAAAACAAATGCGGAAACAAAACACAGAAGATACACAATACAATAGAGACACAGATTTACGTGGTTCACCCAGTGTGGGGTACGTCCACTAGAGAAATTGCCAAGTCCTTCCTTTATTATTATCCAGCAAATGAAGGGATACAACCTATAGCAAAACCCGTTGCAACTTCCTCTTCTTTCTCTCACAGTCTCCTCTCTCAGAATACAATACTCGCAATCATGCATAGCCGCAATACATTTCCCTCATAATAGAGGGTTTACTTCTAGGGCAAAAAACCCTAACATAATTTCTACCATTATATCTGCAACCTTATAATGAACGATCCAGATTTACAATGAAATTACAATATACTTTTACAAGGCAATTTTTCCTTCAGGGGCTTCGCCCCTGAACCCCGCAGAGGGGGTACCCCCCCTCTGCACTCCCCCGTGTGGAAGAGTGTACATACTTCTGGGGTGTAAAGTATTCATGGGGTATAAACACGTCTGAAAAACACAAGACCTCTGAGTCAGGAAGATAGTCAGGCTCCACAACCAACACTCATCATATGTTTTGCAGCAACAATGTGAACATGTTTGGGTTCTACCAGATACTAACTCAAGGAAAAACATATATCTGGCCTGGTATTCGTCAAATACATCATTCAACCAATAATTTGTCTGCACAGAGTAGCATCAACCAATTCTGACGAGGTATCTACCAAGAGCTTCAACTTTGTTTCCATGGATGTGTACATGGATATACATTTCAACATGTCAAACCTCTTCATTTTAACTGCATACTTCCCTTGGTTAAGGAAGATCTTCTATGTGCTCTGCCAAACTTCAAGACCTGAGAGATAATTCATTTAGGTCTTCCATCAAACTCTGTAGCGAGCTTCTTCTGCAATATGCGATGAGATTTTCTCCATCTTGTCAATATCCTCCATTGAGCAATGCGCCTCTCTCTCTTCCTTCTTCCGGCAACTGGTAACTGTAGCTTCCTTCAAACTTGCGCACTAGATGAGTGAACTGAGTGAGTGATCAAATGAGACGTTGGCTTCCTTTATTTATACAAACTATCAGGAGATGGAAAGGTGTCTCTTCACTGGGCAGGGCCGACTTGTCTTCTTAGTGGTTAAAACCACTTTAAATGGTCTGGGGGAAGACTTCTCAATTTGCATAATATATTTAGGGTTTGACCAATTCACAAAAGGGGATTTGGTCAATTGCAATGCCCAACATGATCAATCCACAAAAGGGGATTGATCTAATGAATAATAAATTAATAATAAATAGAATACTCTTTGCAGTTACAATATTTCAAAAAAATGTAATTGGTTCATAGTGTGATCAAGGGGCCTTTTAGGGCACCCTCTAGCCCTTGACCAGCCTCCAAGCTAAATTTCGCTCAGATATGAGTGTCAAATCGTGTTGGGGTCGGACTAGAAGTGGTTGAGGGGCCGACAAGATCCATAAATGTTTCGTTCATAGAAGTGTGTGGCTTTTCTCGTAGAGAGTCACGCATTTTGCGCATAGTGCGCGTTGAGGCTGTGTTGTCTCACGCATGCTACGCACTGTGTGTGCGCTTCCTTTGGTGAATCTACGCACTTTGATTTTTTGAACCAATTATATAGTTTTTTTTCCTTTTGATGGACTTTGGTGTTGTAGGTGGACTAATTGTTGTTGGCATTGATATTTTTCTTCAACCATTGTGTGCAATGTTGCGGATGATTTTTCAATGATAACAACAGGAAGCGCTATTTTTCAACCAAACACGAGAAAACATATTGCACAGAAAACCTAACAAGTCAAATACAGTGCAAAACCAAAGGAATTGTCAATGTTCTGGCTTTTAGGAAAACTTGTTTTGTGAATAAGACAAAAGAAAAACAACATTTTGATGCAGCAGACAATGTTGAATGGAGTAGGCCAAATGCTTATGCAGTTTACATGCAATTTAAATGGTCAACATAAATTGTCAGAAGGTTGTATTCTATTTAGTATTTACAATGTGCAATAAAATTTAAAAATGATAGCATAAAAGTCATAATGGAATTTTTTCACAATGAAAGTAAATATCCACATATGCATAGAATCATGATATTTCATTGAAAAATGATACATAGTTAAGACGGAAGTGATTTTTCAGCTAGAAACCCAAAGGGTTGAAAACCAGTGGGAATTTATGCAAAAACAGTTATTTGGCAAGGACAAAAAATATGCAGTTGTTTTTTACATAATGCTTGTGAAAAATGTTTAAAAGTCAAAATAGGATTTCCCATAAGACAAGTAAAGTAGCACATATGCAGAGAACTTAAAGTGATGTTCCATCAAAAAATCATAATGAGTGAAAGCAGAGCTGAAAATTCAGTTTTAAAGTAGGAGCCTGGAAAATAGTAGCCATATATGCTAAACAGCTCTTCGGTAAGTTCAAAAAATATACAATTGTCTTTTAAATAAAGTCTCTAATAAGTAAATGTGTTTGTCCAAATGGATTGGGATTGGGGCTCCCGTGGACTAGTAAATAGAAGAAAGACCTGGAAGAAATAGAGAAAGATAGAAGGAAATGTTAAATATGCAGAGGATACAAAACAAATAATTGTGACCAATTACCAACTGAGAAAAAGAAAAGGATAGCAGAAGCAATTGGAAACAATAGACTAGCTACCACGAAACTATTTGTGGTGGCTATTCTGGATTAGTAATCTGTTGCAAGGCATTCTTGATCTAGTTATCAATATCATTTTTGAGTGGTGGGATGGTGATTTCTTACTTAACTTAAATGGAAAAAATATCTTCCTCCATTTCTTTGTGTTCCACTTGCAGTTGTTTGATGGCTGTCAAGTGGTCTTCTTTGTCATTGACAAATGTAACAAGCCATTGTTTCATTTCTTCTTCAGGAAAATCCACGAGGTTGTCGAAGTCACTAGCTAATGAAGTCTTCATTGTGGCTAAGTCACTATTAAGCTATTCTTCCGTGATCATTGTTGAATTTCTAAAAAGTTGTGGACCATGCATTTATTTAATGACATCAAACGCTTTTAAAATAGCATTGCCTCTTCTTTCATCATTTTTTTCACAAGTAGCAATTGCATCTTGCAATATTTTTATTTGTTGTTCCCAACCTGCCTTTATTTTCCTTATTCTATTGTTATTGGGTAGTCCATGATGATTTCTCCAATGGTCATTATTGTAGGGGATAGTCTACTATGTCGGCTACACCCGCTAGTCGACTAGCCAAGTCGATTGTAGTAGTTGGTTAGGAAGTCGGTCAAACAGATAGAGTCGACTGACCAAGCATTTAATGAATGTAACTCACTAGTAACTATATTTCACACACACACACACACACACATATATATGCATTATCATGTACAATGGAAAGACAGAGGTTGTTCTAGACTCATATATTATAAAATCTATTGATGGTTCTCCCCCATTTGTGTATGTTCTTCTATATGTCTATGTGATCTTGTATATAATGTTGTAGTGTGTAATGCTATGTGTAAGGATCTGCTGACAACCTTCTTGTACTTTCCCTTAGACTAAAACATCGGTTCAGTTGCCGGTAGTTCTGAACTTGGGCATGCACAGCAAAAACACACATAGATGCTAACTTTGGAAGACATGCACGAATAGTGGGTGCGTAAGATTGTTAATTACATCAAAAATTATGCAAGGAGAAATTAATTGACACTCATTGAAGCATGTGCTCAATTCTTCTCAAAAAATCATGAACGATTTCTGGGAGACATTCCAGAAGCATTGTTCGCATATCTCAATCAACCTAATGCGCAAACCCACTTTCGATGAGCAGTTGATGCACAAGATCGTAAATGAAGGAAGAACAAACTTAAACGCATGGGTTGCATGATTGAAATGCCCTAACATATAATTAGTAATTTGATGATATTTTATGCTACTTTTGATTGGTATATATGATGTTCTTATTTTAATTTCACCTCTTTGCCACTTTTATATTTACATGCATTTTTTTATAATTAAATTAGGTATGGGGAAATGAGGGTGATGTGAGCAAGGGGGGGGGGGGGGGGGGGGGGNGGGGTCCATATGAGCTTCCACCTTCTCGTGGTTGGCCTTGTTAGTAGAGAATAAAGCATTCTCAAATCCAAAGAGTAGCTTAAGGTAGTAACTAAACTAACATTTCATGCTTCGATTAATGAGCTTAACCCTTAAATAGTTTATAACTAGGTTCTCATCGAGTTCTTATATTTTCTTCTTTTGTGTCATATGCATATTGAATCAGATGGTGTTAGCAACATTTCTTGTCTTCGGCATCGGGATACACAGGTCTGCAGCTTGCATGAGGAGCGCCCAAGCACAACGCATAAAAGAAGTCCTTTTCGGACTTAAAATCAAGCGAGCGGGCATTTCATTCTTCAGCGATAGAGCATAACAGCGATTGATGGGTAATTACAGATTAACCGAGTCGCGTCAAGTATAGCGCAAAGAGTTTTAAGAAAGTCAATGGTTAGAATCTTTCGGGAGGTACTCGTGAAGTCACGAGGGTCGTTGATCACATGCAGTTCAAGCGCAGTGTTATTTCTCGAGCTCGGGGTTCGTGAGTTTGAAGGGCGGACCATATCCCTTTGGTTGCGCAAAATTCTGAGTTACGAAAAGTGTCTGGAGGAGGTCAACCGTCGCTGACCATCGCGTCTCGGGACTTCGCGAGGGGAGAATGCCAAAGTCTGATACTCTGACTTGCGAGGTCACAAGTAGCGAGAGGCGCTAGTACCTGGGCCCGAGCCAACGGTTACATGTGGAGAGCGCTAACCAGAAAGGGGGCCCTGCCTGTATCATCATCTCGGGAAGCGGGAGTTGAAGAAGAGGAACCAAGGGTCTCCGACTCGCGAATCGCGAAATGAAAAGCACTTTTAACGATGGGCCCCCAGTATCGCCGAAAGTGTTCCAGGTCGTTTGATCAAAAGAAGGGTATGTGATGTGCGATTAAGTTCTATCGTCCCTTCGCGCATCGCGACCTCCAAGAGCAAGGATCGACCTCCTCCCAGCCTCAAGGCACGAAGCGCCGAAAGCGCCTAAAGGATGGCCCACAATATCGAGGAACAGTCTCAACAGTCCATCTAAAAGGGACACCTAGTGCGCGATTAGGCTCCCCGCCTTCTCGCCCATCGCAATTTCAAGAAACATGGATCAGCCCCTTCATATCCGCGAACCCCGAAAACACCTTTGGGAGTAAGCACAGGGTCATAGCCCGTGGTCACTTGGGAAAGAAAAGATTTGTTCAGGAAGGGCCAAAGGCGTCGCGTATGATTCACAGAAGGAGTTACCGCGACCTCCAAGTTCCATTTGATCCGACCTCGGTCCTGGTTTTTCGCTTGGAGTAAATGAAGGCGAGAAAGGGTGGTTGAAACCTCCCTTCATTCATTAAATGTGAGATATGGAAGGTCTGGCAAGCAGTCTTCTCGAAGGGGTCATGTGTACCCTTTTCTTTAAAAAGAGGCCATGTCGAAGTCTTCAAAGAGACAGAGAAGTCTGCACACGCTAGCCCAGCACTTAATGGCTCAGCTACCCTCCCCCTGCAGGGGCCATGCGCAGTTAAGGTGGAGACAGACAGAGAAAGCCTGTCTGAATTTGACTGAAGAGACACTGAGCCCTGGGTGACCGGGCATGCCTCTATTGGGCGAATTTTCTCGAGTATATAGGCTCAGTATTTGTATTTTTGTAATCCATCGATGGTTGAGCAGAGCTCCCGGTTGTAAAGTTTTAATGGAGCACTGACACTCTGGTTATGTATGAACCTTTGAGACTTCTTTCCTGATAAATGCCAGTTTCGTTTACGTCTTTGTTATACTGTGTTAGAACAGCTCGAAATTGGAGGATCCAGTCAAGCTGTAACTGTTATAGGATGATGTAGGTTGGATCACTGTAGCAGTTATGTCGTTTCTAATTAGTTCTTTTGATTTTCCCAGCGCTGAGCGACTTGGAATTGGAGGATCCAGTCAAGTCCCCTTTTAGTTTCTTGAGACCCTAAACCAAGAGGATCTTGTATTCAGAGTCTTTCCTCTACAAACCGATGGAAGCCTGCTGCCTACAGTTGTTTGTTCACCTTTCTTGCTAAGTCTTCCACCTACTCAGCTTTTAATCAACCTGTTGAATGAAGTTAGATCAAGGCCTCCTTTGTCCCATACATGCTAGACCCAGTCCCTGAGTTAGAGTGATATCTCCTCGAGTCTTTATCTCCATTTGATCATCCCTTTATAAACAAATTGTGACATTAAACTGATGGGTGTCGGGCTCTGTTCCTGCAAGCAATCCAGGAGTGACTTCCGACGCTAACAAATGGTAATCAATCCTTTTGGCTTCTTTTGTAAGCCTAAGCAGTGGTGTTGAGTCATGGTCTCCACAATTTATTATAAACGAAGATAAAATAATGTTGATTGGATAGAACAATACAAGAAACCTGCAATGGGTATTTTGGCAATCTTCTTTGTTGACTATTGTATGTGCTTTAGGTAAGATTGTTAGTATTGTCAAATGGTTTTTGCTTCTCTTTGATTTTTTTGGATGTGATTTTCTTAGATATGATGTTGTCGATTTGCTTGAAATTAACATTTGTTGCATTGCTTGCAATTTAAGTAAGTTGGTTATCTATAATTTCTTCAATGCTTTTATCAAATGGAAAGATTGGTGTATCCCCAATACTAAGAGTTATTACCAATTATTCAGTGAACTACATTTGTTTCTGGCTAGTTATAAGACAGAGTGCTTGTCTAACTAACACGATTATCTTTGAGTGGTTTGTAGGTCTATGGTCCATTAGTCAAATAGGTGGTTGAGGTAGTGGTTATCCACATAAGATTTCTTAGGCAACAACTTGTCCATTATTGTAAGTGATCCACCAACATGTTCATTATTATTACAATTGTAGTAGATGATAAGAACTAAAGCATAGTTGCACACAAACAACCTTAACAAGTCTCGAAATGGCCATCACAGTATCTTTCTTTTGACTCACGAAAGTAAATATTATGTGCTATAAGGGTCAAACATTAATTAATTATATAGGCACATTGTTCATAAAGCTATAATGAATTATAACAAGATCTAAACTTCAATTACCTTGTTGGTGAGATGCAAACAAATAAAATAATATATATATACAATGTATTTTATGTTTTTTAATCTAAGGATTTAAGTAGCAAGAAAGTATGAGTATAACTTAACCCAAGCTGTACATGAGCCAAGATAAGATAATTTTATTAATGTCCAATGAATGACAATAATAGTAGGTCAAAATCAATTTGTCTCTTCCAAGTTGCAGTTATTCTTCCACATATATTTCACTCTCCACACAAAAGGTAATTCTAAAAAATCCCACGGTTCATGGATTTACTCGATACTAGATTGATTTAGTTATAGAATTTATAGTATTTCCTTTGTTTTACATTAAGGTTTCTCAAGATAATTTCCTATGAATCCTAACATGAAGGATTTTTCAAAATTAGGACACATGATGTGACTATCGATCCTATTAAAAAAAAATGGATAATTAAGGAATTGGTTATATTTTCTTTTTGCTTTTTAGTGTATTCTAAAATTTGTGTGGATTCTAATATTTTTCGATAAATTTTTATACTTGTGGTATCTAGAGTGAAAGATGGGCTATTAAAAACTTAAATCTCTTTTAGGAGAATTGACTTTCTAAAAGATAAGGGAAACATTCTTCAATTCATAAATTATAGATGTCCAAAAATATCCTAAATTGATTAAATTGTCTCAATCTTTAGCTAGCACCATATTCATCTACAATTTGCAATATGGTCATCATTGTGAAAGGTTTAACCCATTTTATCATTTTGAACCAATTAATTTTCATGCATATGAAATATTTATACATTACATCGATGCATTCTCAACATAGATAAGACATTCATGGAATTCCTTGGGAAAGACAGCTTTTCACAAGAGAAAAATATTGCAAACAATATTGAAGCCATATAGGAATTATAAAAAATCAAGCATGCCCCATGATGAGTTGGATAAAGTGACCTTGCTTTATTCATATATCTATCATTACATATGATGTTTTTGTTTTGAAATTTCCTAGAATTGGTGTTATGGGAAGAAATAATTATAAATTTTTGATCTACCATTACAATTTTTGTTCTGATAAATTTATTTGCATTCTCTGCTAGTAGGAGTGCAATCCTATTTATAAAAATGGGAATCTTTTTAAGTTTCACTACAACACAAGATCAATGAAATATTCCATTTTCAAGTTAGTTATATTTTTTTTCTAAGCAATTCCTCATTTGTGCTCATTTTATTGTTGAGAAAAGGCATTTTCTAGGAAATAAGACATGTGCATGCAAACAAAAATCATCTCTAAGTTAAAGTATGTTTGCTCCAAAAGTACTAGATTACATTTATGACATGTGTTTGTCCCCTTTTACTTTTCTCAAAACTATAGAAGTGCCTTGCATGTTAGTGGAACATGTTTCTATTGATAATGTTTTGAGTGTTATTTCAAGGTTTTGTAATTTTTTTTAACTAATTTTAATTCATTTGGGGAGTTTTAACTTGTGTAAAAATATGTATAAATAAGATTAATTAAATAAGATGATTGTATCACTATCCTACAAAAGACTAAAACATATGTAAATGGGATTAAAAAGTACATTTAGTGCAGTAATTTTTTTAGGCATTCCCTAAGCAATAGAGAAAATGCATTGCTTGGGACTCAAGTTGTGGTCAAGTAAACACAACTTACTTCCATCCATTTTTTTCATTCCCCGATATATAATGTTCTTCTCAATAAACCCTAAAGTGACTCTAAAACCACTCAAAGTAATCGATATCTAAGAGGAGGGTTAAGTAAGAAAATGGGAAGACTTAATTTTGGTCCACTTTAAAGTAGTGAGCAATGAAAAAGATGGAAGGACTTAGGCTTCATGATTGGTTTATATCTGCCATTTTTAAAGGAACTAAATAAGGCCATAATCTATATGATATTCAAGAAATGAAAAATATTACAAAATTCTAATACACATTACAAACATTTTGGAGAAGTGTATTTAATGCAGAAACATATTTCTTTGTTGAGTATGGAACATGTACCTAATTTTGTTTCTAGTGTTCAATGCAAATTCCAACACTATGACACTTATAGAACCTACAATTATGGCTTATATTGAGGAATTAACCTTATTCAATTAAAAAGGGGTATATTTCCCATAAGTCAAGGTTATTAGGCTAGGTAATCCGTTTATTAGAGTATAAATACCAAATATACTCCACATTGGTCCCATCACATTTAGAGTGACCATGTGGAGAGGAATCCAAAAGGAAGATGCCTCCTTATGATCTCTCCAAATCCATGGTGAATCAACTTGAAATAACATGTATGTTTGATAATGAAAAACCTTAAGGCTTCAAATTGTATACACAAAAACTCTTGGAAATATTTTCATGGTTGTGAATGCATCTTCCATTGAAATGATTTAGATGACTTCATATGTCATTTTTAGATAGTTTATCCCATAAAAAAATTGCCATTATCTCATTTCTTCATAATGCGCTTATAGACCTCTGAAATGGCCAACCCATTTAACCTTGTTACTTAGGATAAAGAAATAAACATTCCACATATCATAATCAAGAATACTAGTATTTCTCCAAAATTTCAATTCATAACAAAGAGAGATGTTTTTAAAGCTTGTAATCATAGATTAAAGGAAGATGACAACCAATTTATCAGGCTTAATGTTTCATCCCTTTTAAAACAATAACTTATATACTTATGTTTTTTTAACATTATCCAACATTAAGAGAATTTAAAATATTGCTTATGGTTTTTCAATGTCCATCCATACTTGTGGTTTTTCGATGCCCGTCAAGGTGTAGCAAATGTGCTTGTATTAAGAACATGGAAGATTTCATAAACTTTCAAAACCTTAAACAATTATCTTGCCCTAATTTAATTCTTATCATTTATTTGAAAATGGCCTGATCCACTTTTACGATGTAAGGCATGAACTAATGGGTTTGAAGGTAGGTAGGATGGTTTATAGGCATGAACTAATGGGTTTGAAGATAAGTAGGATGGTCCTTGTCATGGAAAATTCCAATCACTTTGACCAACAAAAGTAAGATATGACCAATTTTTGAAATCTGAAATCTGAGTTGTTTGTTTTTCCTTTTCCGTTTGGAATTTAGAATGTTTGGAAATATCCCAGGATGCTTAAATTATACTTTCTTGGCGTTGATCCCTAAAGAAAACAACCTAACTTATTTCAGGGATTATAGGCCGATATTCCTTTGTAACCTCTGCTACAAATTGATTTCTAAAATCATCTCAAATCGGATTAAGCCTATTATGTCCTGTAATTTGTCAAAAAAAAGGCTTGGATTTCTGGAAGGAAGAAGAATTCAGGACGCTATAGGTACTGCCTTTGAATGCTTACATAGTATAACAAAAAAGAAAAAAAAGAAATCTTTGATCCTCAAGCTGGACCTGCGCAAGGCTTATGATTGTGTGGATTGGGACTTTCTCCATTTGATACTCAATCAAGTTGGTTTTGGCACACAAATGACCAGATGGATATTGAGTTGTGTTACATCTCCTTCCTATGTTGTGCTCATAAATGGGGAAGTTACAGATTTTTTTAAGAGTGAAAGGGGCTTACAGCATGGTTGCCCACTCTCTCCCCTTTTATTCATTTTAGTCATGGAAGCTCTAAGCCTTTTATTAAAAAAAAGTAAATTGGAGAACAAACATTCAGTGGTTAAAGTTTCAAATCTGATAAAAATATTACATATGCTTTTTGTAGATGATGTTTTAATTCTATCAAAGGCTAACCTCTCAGAATGGAAAGAAATTTTCGATCTAATAAATCTATTTTGTAAAGCTTCAGGATTGCAACCGACTGTGGAGGACCGGGAAATGGAAAATATGGATTGTTTTGTGGAGATGATCCATATGGCGTGTAGGAAGTTGAAGCACTTCCACTACTATTGAGGTTATATGCGAGGGTTGAGGGTGAACTTGTACTTGGTTGAGAGATCGGATGCATCATGGGTCCTGGTGGGGTCCACCCATTGGTGGAGGGGTAGCAATAGGATATGGCTATTGGTGAGTGGGAGGAGGGTAATAAGACGCCCCTCCATATGGTTTCGGATATTGAGGTGCACCATAAGTGGGTGATGGGTGACTGTAAGGGTTGAGATGGGTCATAGAACCAATCAACCCATCTACAGTGTGCGACATCCCAGGTTTTTCCTCACCGAATGGTATGGGTCAGGGTACATCAGGTAATATTGTGTACAAGTAATCTAATTGAGCATAGATGAGGTCAAATTGTTGGGCCTTGTTGTTTTCCTCCTCTTCTAATTGAGGAAAAGTGGATGCTACATTATTGGCAATAACAGAGACGAGTGATTTGAGAAACCAATCGAGACGTTGTTCTTTGGTGGTTTCTGCTTTACACAAGCTACTTCGTCACCGCCATTCATCGATGTGGTCATCTATATGGATAGCAGTGGTTTGTTTGAACTTAGAGAGAAGTTCTAAGCCACTATCATGACGAACTGGTAGTTGGAAAAGGGAGAAAAAGGCTTTGGTCAATGATTCAAAGGTCACGTGGGACCCAGATTTTTCGTCCACATACCATTTGGTTGATGAGCCCATGAGAGTTCTTTTAAATAACCTCAAGCGGATGGAATCATCCATGATGTTGTTTTAAGAGCACCATAAGTGAAATGTCATAACATGGTTGGCGGGATCTTCCCCCAGTTTTCCTTCAAATTTTGGAATATCTGAAGGTAGTTTGGTAGGCATATTGGGCCATGTGGGGTCATGTAAAATGGCATCATTCCTGAGTTTGTTCAAATCAGGAATGTTGAGGGATGCCAAGTATGGCATAGGGATATTTGGTGGAGGATTAGTTCCATCCATCGTGTGTGTAGGTAATGGACATGTCCCTTGAGAGGGATTTGGTGGGGTTGTACTTCTCCCTTGAGAAGAAGTTTGACCCCCGCCTCCTTGTGAAGGTGAACTAATGGATGGATGGCCTTGGGAATTTGACACAAGCAAAGTGGAACCAAGTAACGTTGATCCCAAAACAGTATCACTCACGGGGGTGTGAGATGGTTGAGCCGGTGAGTTAGCAAGACTAGGGACTCCCCCTAGAATAGGAGGGAGATTCTGCAAGCATCTAAAACGACATGGATTTTGTGGTTCCCCTATGGTTTTTGACTAGCAAAGTGAATGTGTACAAATGGTGACAAGAGAGAAATAAATGAACAAGATATTTTTATATTTTTGACCTTCACAAAGTAGTATAACTCACAATTACATGTAATAAAATGAACATCATACATAAATCAACTGTAAATAGACAAGCATGTGGATAGGTGAATTTTTTCTACATGGGGGAACAATAAAAAAAATGCTTATGTCCTAAAATGTGTATTGTCCTTCCTCTCAATTAACACTAGGCCTTCCAATAGCACTCAATAGTGGGGTCTGAAGCCACTGGATGAGGAACTAGTGAAGGTTGAAGTAATTAGTTATAATGAGGGCTAGAGTGTGCATATCCATAAAGAGATGGCAATATTTCCCAATAGCCACACAAAATATGATCAAGGTGCGATTGCAGCCCACAATCGCCACCTGGGTGGATATCCTAATTTTGGCCACTAAGTACCTCGGTCAAAGTGCGGCATTTATATTTTCGGCCTCAGAAATGGGTCACGGGTTGAATGCCCTCACACGAGTTGGGTGACTCAAGGAGGGATGCGCAGAACAACCAGACCTTGGCCTTCGACCCTTCATGGATATCTCCATGCCTTATGGTGTAGGAACACTTGACTTAGAGGATTTGAAATTTCCCTATTTCTCCTTTTATATTGTTTGAAAATGTGAGAACCTAGTAACAGAGAGTTATTTGGATGCCTACCCCCGAGATCCTACCTAGACTAAAAAAAATATTTTGGCACCCCCTGTGCAAGAAAATATAGTGCTTTCTTAGAAAAATTTTAGATGTGGTGGGGTGAGAGATTGGGTTCACGAACCAAACTCGTTTGAATTAATTGGTGTCGATAATTTCCAAAGAAGTAGTCGGATATTTAAGAATTCCTTTGGAGAAAACCTACTACGACCTCCACTATTCTAATATAAATTTGTGTGTATGAGGAGTGGCTTTGTGTGCAAGAAAGTGACAAGTGTGCAAATATTTTAATAAGTTAAGTGTGAGATTCCAACATGTGGACTTCCTGTGGTTCTTACAAATCTTCTTACCTAGCTTACTATGTGTCTTTGGTACAACCTTGCGGATTATTTAAATCCTTAAAGAACTAGCAATGTGGACATATGGGTCCTTACAAATCCTTTAAACTCCTTAAAATGTTGTCTATACTAAGAAAGATTTAAAACTATCCTATAATTGTAGACATGTGGGCATGTATGGGACCGTTACTTTGATCTTTAAACTTTCCTAGAGTGTGAGCTAAACTAAGAAAGCATTTTATAAACTATCCTAAGATTGCAAACATGTGGGCATGTATGGGCCCTTACAAAACTTTAAGATGGTTTCAAAAACTAAGAGGAACCCTAGGGGGGCTTTGTCCTCTCCTAAAGATTTTTCAAGGGAGATGAAATGTCCTTTTAACCACTTTTCTAATTCCTGAGATCATACTAGGGTGCAGGGGAAGAGCATACTTGAGGGTTAAAATTAACTTCTAGTCTCAATTTAACTGATTTTGTATGAAAGCAATAACTTCAACTTAAAATTTTAAAAGCCAAATGATCCATCCATGTGGCAAGAAAGAAAAAGAGGAGAATAGTGATTCTTTTTACCCCTAAGTGCTTATGTTAGCTAACCTTTCTTATGGGAAAGGACTCTAAGTGGAGTGTAGTTGTCTTACAAAGTGCAGGAAAATAAAAATTTGAAGGCTAGGGGCCCTCAAACCATTCATAAAAACCCTTACAATTTGAAAACTTAGACTTATGCGTAGGTTACAGTTCTGACAGACGTGTAGAGTAATGAAGATTTTTTCACACACGGTGCACAAAGTGCACGTCTGTGGGCCTGAAAAGCCGTGCACTTCCTGTCACGCGTTGGGGGAGAAATTTCCAAGTGAAATACTCCTTCCTCAGCTCTGAATTTGGACTTTGGCAGGTTGGGCAAGGCCGCTTTTGGTACCTGCAAGGGAAAAAAATCAAAATGAAGTGCTCTCAAGGCTCAAATAGGGATTAATTTGATATTGATCCGCAGTATGGTCGCCAATTTGTTGGGTTGGTTTTGTCACTTGGGAGAGAAAAAACACAACACTTGCATGTTTAGAAAAGCCTTCTAAACAAGACATAATTTTGTGAGTGGGTTAGATAAACCAAACACACATGAAAACAAAGAAATACAACTAAAAACAACTAAGAAATAAATGTTAGAAATCTTGAGAAAGTTAGAACCATGACAATCAAACAATGACCAACATATTGCTACCAATGGATCAATAGATTAGTAGGAAAAACACTGTAGAGAAAGGCAGGGACTTATGAGTCCCCTCTTCCCCTTAGGAGGGCTCTTAAGTTCCCTAATTGAGAGCTCTTCTCTCCTTACAATGAAAGAAATGGAAAATGGTGAAGAAAAACAATGCATATTCCCTCAAGAGGTGGAATGGCCTATTGCAATGGTGCTTGAAGGCTTCAAAGATAAAATAGGATTCTCAAGGAAGAATTCTTGCAGCATAACAATACATTGAAGATCTTGGTTTCTTAGCACACCCATGGCTCTTATTTATAGCATCCATTCATGGAAAAATGTGTTAAGTTTTTATCTATTATTAGGTTACTTTTCAATTTACTAGATAACCATAGCATAGATAGGATCACTGAAAGAAACACAATCACAAGATACACAACATTTATTCTGGGAAACCCTCATGGGGAAGAAAACCCAGCAAAAACTTCCTTAATATAGATAGCCGATACAATGCTAAGACAATATTCCAAACACTAGAGAATATCCTCCACTGAAGAATGTGCCTCTCTCTCTTCCTTCTTCCGGCAAGTGGCAACTGCAGCTTCCTTCAAACTTGTGCACTATATGAATGAATTGAGTGAGTGATCAAATGAGGCACGGGCTTCCTTTATTTATGCAAACTGGGAAGAGTTGGAAAGGTGTCTCTTCACTGGGCAAGGCCGACTTGTCTTCTTAGTGGTTAAAACCACTTTAAATGGCCTGGGGGGCGACTTCTCAATTTGCATTATATATTTAGGGTTTGACCAATCCACAAAAGGGGATTTGGTCAATTACAATTCCCGACATGATCAATCCACAAAAGGGGGTTGATCTAATGAATAATAAATCAATAATAAATAGAATACTCTTTGCAGTTACAATATTTCAACACTCTCCCTTAACAAGAAGGGTATTCTACAACATCATCAGGAGAGAGAGAGGGCAACAACATTAACAGCATATGGAACACTGAATGGCATATCTATAAATCATCAGAATATTTTCGCATCATCATTGTTCACAGCATGGAGTTGTAGTAGCATCATCATCCTCATCATCATGAGGCTAAAGTAACATCATCATCTTCTTTAGCATGAGGCTAAAGTAATATCATCAACATCTTTAGTGTGAGGCTAAAGTAATATCATCTTCAGCATTACAGTTGAAATAACATCATCATCATCATCTTCAGCAAGAAGTTGAAGTGGCATCATCATCATCTTCAGCAAGAAGCTGAAGTGGCATCATCATCATTTGCATCAACATGGATTAGTATAACACTAATACATCATCATCATCAATAATAGCAGAAGGATAATACAACATCAACAACAACAATATCACAACACAAAGGCTAGAGCATCATCAACAACAACGACGTCACAGCACGAAGGTTTGAGCATCATCAACAACAACATCACAGCATGAAGGTCGGAGCATCATCAACATAATCACTAAGCTGGAAATCTTCATCACGAAGCTGGCATCTCATCAACATCAGCACGAGGCTGGCATCACAAAAACATCAGCACGAAGTTGGAAATATTCATCACAAGGCTAGCATCACAACAACATCATCATGAATCTAGAAATATTCATCACGAGTCTGGAATCACAAAAACATCAACACGAAGATGGAAATCTTCAGCACAAGGTTGGAATCAACAACATCAGCACGAAGCTGGAAATATTCAGCACAAGATTGCCATCAACAACATCAGCACGAAGCTGGAAATCTTCATCACAAGGCTGGCATCAACAACATCTTGTGGTACTCTGACAGATCCAAAGGATCTGCCCTGGAATCAAAAAGATTCCCTAGGATATGAAATCCTAATGGAGCTACCATGTGGTACTCTGACAGACCCAAAGGATCTGCCTAGGAATCATAAGATTCCCTAGGATATAAAATCCTAAAGGAGCTACCACTACTAATCAGGATACCATAATATCATCTGCACCACTCCCCCTTTCGAGGGAGGTCCTTTCAGACTATACCAATCTTGTCTCAAAAGTGCTCAAACTTTACACGAGACAGGGGCTTGGTCAACACATCTACAACATGTTCATCTGTGCCCACACATTGGAGCTTTAAAGCTCCCCTCTGCATCATATCATGAATGAATTGATATCGGATCTCTATGTGTTTTGACTCATCATGGAACACATCATCTTTATATAAATATGGTTATCACATAAGACTGTTGGCACAAGGGCAGACCCAGGGTTCAATTCTCAAGAGCGCACCAACAAAGCCCTAACTACCAGCCCTTTCGGTAACACCTGCGAAGTAGATGAAGTCTCACCCGAGGTAGAGGCAGTGGTTGTTGCAAGACTCAGGTGTCTTCAACCTTAGTTGGGACATAAATCTATGATTATATCTCTTACAGAGCACTTAGCATTGGTCATTCATCAATATTCAATCCTTATTCTACTTCGCAGATAGCATAGAGCATCGCATCATTCACTTAGATCTAATATAATTAAGCACTTAGCAATAGTAAATCAGATCAGATCAGGTAGATCAGCACTAAGCACATTCATACATGTCAGATCTAACATTCATACACATCTAATAAGCACAAAGCATAAGTAGATCTATCTAAATATATCAAAGCACCTAACAAAAGAAGGGATAAACACATCAAGTCGAAGCACAAAGCATAAAACACAGTATTTATGTGGTTCACCCTCACCCTGGGGCTACGTCCACCAACTCTTCTTCTTTATTATCTTCTTCAATCGGTTACAGCACAGAGCCACCCAAAAACCCTACTCCGCATAGGACAGGAGATCTACGCAGCTCTCTAGATCCTCCTTCCCCGAGTATATCTAAGCACACAATCCTTACAAGCTTCTTACAATGACCTGCACTTAGCGTTGCAAGTCTTACACGGGCACAAAGCTTCGACAATCACATAGATCTTCTTCGATCACACAGATCAAACTACTAGCACTAAGTCATCAGCCATCCTTACATCCTCTAGATATCTATTTATACATTCAAAATAGGCCTAAGCATGGGTAAAACCCATGGGACGACATCCCATTCCCATTACATTATCCCAAAAACCCAAAAAGGACACAAAATGGGCCGATATTCCATAATCTTCACTTCACTTTGCGCTCCGTCTTCGACAGGCTGTCGAAGTCCCAAAAATGATCAAACATGACCAAGTATTCCCCAAAACTCGGTCAAGGGACAATAGTCCCCCAACACTCACCTGTGACTCGCCCCAAGTCACTCTGGTCTGATCAATTATTCTTTGAACGCCTCGAGCTGCTTCGACCTGCTGTTGTGCTACATCCTCTTGCTCGTCGAACTCCTGGATCACTGTGTCATTCATCGGCCCTTCTTGGCATTGTTTTGTTGCACTCACAACCTGTTGTAACTCTGCTCCTCGGCTTTCGACCTCTGTAAACCACTGACATGCCTTGTCTTGCACAGGTTGGAGGCGTTGAGTTACTTCCATCACCTTGCTCTGGATCATATGGATATGTTGCTGGGAAGTCTGCTGCTTATGAGACCGCTTCATTCTTTCTACTAGCGATTGTTGATTAAGGTTGGTTGTCATTGATGTCAACCCTTGAAGAAATCCTCATAGCACAAAGTTTTGGGTAATGGACCCAATATTGTTTGATGTAAATATGACTCATTATTTTTTTTTCATGATTGATAAGAAGTAAATATGGATGAACTCCAAAGTGGTCTCCTTATGGTGAAAGACCTCATGGGAAGACGCTTTGTGGAGTAAGAGAACCCATGATTAATTGTGGAATAATGAGATGAAGGAAAGTGAATTTGTCAGGGAAAATATCCTAGATGGATAGTTCTTTTCATGTCATTTCCAGTGGTATGTGGAACGACACATAATTCCTCACGGTTAGAAAGTTATGGCCATGAGAAGTTGGAGACCCCAGATTTGGGTAATGGACCCAAGTTTGTTTGATGGGTAACAGTATGAGTTATGATATATTTTTAGATAATACTATTCTATATGGATAGTACATTTCATTCCATTTCTAGTGGTATGTAGAATGTCACATAAATCCTCACGGTTTGAGAGTTATGGCCTTACGAAGTTGGAGGACCCTCATATGTCATCTAGAAGCCCCAAAAGGCCAAAGTAGTCAAAGAGGTTTAAGAGATTTTAAAAGGTAAATAATAAAGTGAAGTGATGAGTGTATTATAATTCAATGTGAATACAAAATAAATTATTTCAATAATAAATTTAATGGAGAAATTAGAAGTGGACCCAACCCTAAAATAAGGAAAGTGGGCCAAGTGACCTAGAAGATGTTTTTAAGGAAGCTACTTGGAGAGTATAAATAAGGGGAAAGGCTCTCTGATTTGAATCAAACTTGAACATATTGAATATATATAGGTTTCTGAGGTAAACAAATGATATCTCAGCCGAAATTCTGAGGAAAGTGAAGAAAAGAAGGCTGAAATGCAAGGAAGGATAAATTCTTTTGATGGTGCTTTCTAAGGTATGTTATTTACAGGTCATCTCACCATTTTCACTATAACTCGTTTTCTATAATGATTCAGATCCTGAAATTGATATGCAAGTGAGAAAACATATTCAAATATCCGTGGTAAAAAATTCAGCTTGTGGGTCGTTGTATTTTGGGAGTTACACTCTGTGGAAAATAGGGTTTGTGGCCAGTCCCGAAACTAGTCAAAATCAGGTGTTTCGGGTAAAAACATCATAACTTATTCATAACAGATCCAAATTCCGTGAGACAAAATGTGTTGGTTAGGGTACAGTCTGTAGTAATTTTTGTAACAGTTTCAAATCAATTAATCAAACATTTTTTGTGGGGCAGGCTCTACAAGGTCGCTCTATAGAATAAGCCAAAATTCATAAAGGTACGCCATTTTTGCTATAACTCCTTTTTTGAGAGGTTTCAAGTAGTGAAACTTGGAGAAATTGCATAAAACACACTGAAGAACATTGTGTATCAGTTTCAAATCTTTATACATTACAGGTTCAAAGTTATGATTACTTCAAGTTAGGGTTGTTGACTAATCCAAAACTAGGCATGTGAGACTAAAGAAAAGTTTGATGAAAATGCTAGTCTCTTGCTTTTAAAGTTAAGGAAGGTTTGCATAAATGTGATCATATACACCAAGTCTATTACAGAACTACAAATCAGATTTGGATGATGAAATTGTTGAGGGATTTTGGTTATGGTACATGTTGAGTACATGGTTGAGACAAGTAGTTGATGATTTGGCGCACATACATGAGGTGTATAGTTGATGATGTTGGTACATATTGATGAGTCATAGTTGATCAGTAGTTGACACATTATTGGTACATACTTTGTACATGGTTGGATGCACTTGTTTATGGTACAGGTTGGTGCATGGTTGATGCACCTTTTTATGGTACAGGTTGGTGCAAGGTTGATGCACTTGTTTATGGTACAGGTTGATTACAAGTTGATGCTTGGTTCAGATTTATTGGTACAGGTTTACAGTGGTATATCTCACAGTGATAGTGTGACAGTGGTTCCATTATTCTACTTCTACTTCAGGGTGGCAGGACAGGGCAAGGACAGGTGGTTGTAGCCACTTTCCGGTTGTAGTCGGAGAACATTGGGGGTTGTAGCCTCCTTCTGGTTGTAGCCATAGAATTGGGGAGTTGGAGATTCCCTTAGGTTGTAGTCTGAGAAACTAGGGGGTTGGAGCCTCCTTCCAGTTGCAGCTGGAAAACAAAGGAAGTTGGTGCTTCCAATGAATGTAATTCTTGAAGACATATAAGAAAAAGCATTCTGTGATTTTCTCTCGATTTCGGTTTCCACATAAAACACTGGTGTACTGTGTATATTTGTGATTGTTTATTTCTTACTGCTCATTATTGGATAATAATTCTACATTGATATAACATTTGAAGAAAAAGGATTATAATTATGTTATTACCGATTCACCCCCCTTCTCAGTAATCCAACAATTGGTATCAGAGAAGGTTCCTTCAGAAATCAGTTTAACCACTGAAAGGTAGATCATGGAGAGTACCAACTCGTATAAAAATGGAATACCACAGTTTGATGGACAGAAGTATGCTTTTTGGAGCATAAGGATGAAGACATATATACATGCACAGGGATTTCAAGTTTGGCAATCAATTGTAGATGGATATACAGCACCAGCAGTTCCAACAACAAATGACAAAGCAATAAAACTCGGTGAGAATAATTCCAAATCCATAAATGCACTTTTGAATGGTCTCAGTGATACAGTATTCACCAAAGTTGCACATTGTAAATCTGCTAAAGAGATTTGGGACAAGCTTCGAAATATT
>ML794793.1:142360-175604 GCA_009831015.1 Picea engelmannii
ATTCATACGAGCACCTCCTTTCATAATATCTTCAACTACCAGGTATCAAACTATATTTTTTGGTTTATATTATGCATGTAATAATTTTGGACATAAAGTTGTAAATTGCAGAGCTAACAACAGGAATACTAACTACTTTGAGAGCCATACATAAAGGGGTTATTCAAGAAGACCTAGTAAAACACGGAGAATAAGTTACAACAGGTTTGAATCTTTGAGCACTGAAGTGGAATGTTACAAATGTAACAATTTTGGACACATGGCCAAAAATTGCAGAATGAAAGTCCCTCCTAAAGAACCTCAACAGAGTCACAAACAAGAACCTCAGAAAATGACATGGATAAGAAACCAAGATCAGTATAGCAATGAAGAATGCACAGTCGCACTACAAGCTAAACAGAAGAAACGTGGTTGGTATGTTGACAGTGGATGTTCAAAACGCATGACAGGTGATAGAGACAAGTTTCTTACATTACGAAAGGAAAGAGATAGATTAGTCTCCTTTGGAAATGACGATTCATCCAAAATCATTGGAAAATGCACAGTCTGAATTGGGAACAAGAATGAAAAGGAAGAAAATGTTCTACTAGTAGAAGATATGAAACGTAATATTTTAAGTGTGATTCAAATGTGTGACCAAGGTCATAAAGTTACTTTTGATTCACAAAAGTGCGAAATAAGAAAAGAAAGTTCAGGGAAATTGGTCGCCACGGCTGCAAGAACTTCAAGCAACATATATGTGTTAAGCGAAATTGGAAATGAAAAGTGTTGTCTAGGAAAGGAAGATGAAAGTTGGCTATGGCACGGAAGAATGGGTCACATGCATTTTGATAACCTTGTCAAAATCAGTAAAAGAGAAGCAGTCAGAGAAATTCCCTAGATCACAAAACCAACCAACAATTTGTGCAAGCATTGCCAACAAGGAAAGCAAACAAAGACCAGGTTCAAATCAAAGGAATATTCAACAACAAAACCACTGGAAATTGTGCATACTAATCTAGTGAATTTGTCAGGGAAAATATCCTAGATGGATAGTGCTTGTCATGTCATTTCCGGTGGTATGTGGAATGACACATAATTCCTCACGGTTAGAAATTTATGGCCATGAGAAGTTAGAGACCCCAGGTTTGGGTAATGGACCCAAGTTTGTTTGATGGGTAACGGTATGAGTTATGATATATTTTTAGATAATACTATTCCATATGGATATTACATGTCATGCCATTTCTGGTGCTATGTAGAACTTCACATAACTCCTCACGGTTTGAGAGTTATGGCCTTACGAAGTTGGAGGACCCTCATATGTCATCTAGAAGCCCCAAAAGGTCAAAGTAGTCAAAGAGGTTTAAGAGATTTTAAAAGGTAAATAATAAAGTGAAGTGATGAGTGTATTATAATTCAATGTGAGTACAAAATAAATTATTTCAATAATAAATTTAATGGAGAAATTAGAAGTGGACCCAACCCTAAAATAAGGAAACTCGGCCAAGTGACCTAGAAGATGTTTTTAAGGAAACTACTTGGAGAGTATAAATAAGAGGCAATGCTCTCTGATTTGAATCACACTTGAGCATATTGAATATATATAGGTGTCCGAGGTAAAAAAAATGATATATAAGCCTAAATTATGAGGAAAGTGAAGAAAATAAGGCCAAAATGCAAGGAAGGATAAATTCTTTTGATGGTGCTTTCTAAGGTATGTTATTTACAGGTCATCTCACCATTTTCGCTATAAATTTTTTTCTATAGTGATTCAGATCCTGAAATTGTTATGAAAGTGAGAAAACATATCCAAGTATCTATGGTAAAAAATCCATCTTGTGGGTCGTTGTATTTTGGGAGTTACACTCGTGGAAAATAGGGTTTGTGGCTAGTCCTGAAACTAGTCAAAATCAAGTGTTTCGGGTAAAAACGTCATAACTTCTTCATAACAGATCCAAATTCACTGAGACCAAATGTGTTGGTTAGGGTATAGTCTGTAGTATTTTTTATAACTATTTCAGATCAATTCATCAAATATTTTTTGCGGGGAACGCTCTACAAGGTCGCTCTCTAGAATAAGCCAGAATTCAGCAAGGTATGCCATTTTTGCTATAACTCCTTTTCTAAGATGTTTCAAGTAGTGAAACTTGGAGGAATTGCATAAAAAATACTAAAGAAAATTGTGTATCAGTTTCAAATCTTTATACATTACAGGTTCAAAGTTATGATTACTTCAAGTTAGGGTTGTTGACTAATCCAAAACTAGACATGTGAGACTAAAGAAAAGTTTGATGAAAATGCTAGTCTCTTTATTTTAAAGTTAAGGAAGGCTTGCATAAATGTGATCATATACACCAAGTCTATTACAGAGCTACAAATCAAATTTTTATGATGAAATTGATGAGGGCTTTTGGTTGTGGTACATGTTGAGTACATGGTTGAGACAAGTAGTTGATGAGTTGGCGCACATACATAAGGTGTATAGTTGATGATGTTGGTACATATTGATGAGTCATAGTTGATGAGTAGTTGACACATGATTGGTACATACTTCGTACATGGTTGGATGCACTTGTTTATGGTACAGGTTGATTACAGATTGGTGCATGGTTGATGCACTTTTTTTTGGTACAGGTTGATTAAAGGTTGGTGCATGGTTGATGCACTTGTTTATGGTACAGGTTGATTATAGGTTGATGCATGGTTCATATTTATTGGTACAGGTTTACAGCGGTATATCTCACAGTGATAGTGTGACAGTGGTTCCATTATTCTACTTCTACTTCAGGGTGGCAGGACTGGACAAGGACAGGTGGTTGTAGCCACCTTTCGGTTGTAGCCGGAGAACATTGGGGGTTGTAGCCTCCTTCTGGTTGTAGCCAGAGAATTAGGGAGTTGGAGCTTCCCTCAGGTTGTAGTCTGAGAAACTAAGGGGTTGGAGCCTCCTTCCAGTTGCAGCTAGAAAACAAAGGAAGTTGGTGCTTCCAATGAATGTAATTCTTCAAGACATATAAGAAAAAGTATTATGTGGTTTTCTCCCGATTTGGGTTTCCACGTAAAACACTGGTGTACTATGTATATGTGTGATTGTTTATTTCTTACTGCTCATTATTGGATAATAATTCTAAATTGATATAACATTTGAAGAAAAAGGATTATAATTATGCTATTACTGATTCACCCCCCCTCTTAGTAATCTAACAACAAGGCCTTCAGTTGCACCTGTAGCTTTTCAGCTTCATACTTCGCCTCCTAGAGTTGTGACTCCAATTTATGAAATTCCACGTTCTCGGTTAGGTTCTCATATGTTTGAGCATTGTGGTTACTCAACTGCTTTCACTCCAGGGCAAGAGATTTCAGTCTATCAACTGCGTTGTGGGCAGTTGTTTCTTGTTGGTCCCTTATCTCCTGTGGTGTCTCAGGCATAGTGTGTAGTTCTAGATCTTCAATGCGCTGCTAGAGCTTCTGGATTACTTCTTCCAGTTGTGCCACCTGTTGTGGGACTTTCTCTTCAGTCTGTACATCAATGACTGTCACAGAGCGAAGTGATCTACTGACTTCTTCCTTTACTTCTAGTTGTTCCGCAAGAAATTGTTATTTCCCTTGTTGTAGTTGTGCTTTCTCTTCGTCCCATTTTTCTTGGAGAGAATTATTTTCTTGTTCGGCAGCATTGCGTTGTTCTACAAGTACTCCTTGTACTTGTGTCAAATCTTGAGTGGCTTGCTATGCTTTCTCTTGTGTTCTTCGAAGTCTAGCTTCAACTGTATCAGTAATTCTATGGAGTTGAGTTGGCTCATCTCCCAGTTCTGGTGTTCCTACTAACAGAGGTGCAGTGGAGACTGCGCGGTTAGACTGAAGTGCCTTCTGCACTCCTTGGAGCTCAAACTCAATTTTGTTGTACATTGTCTCCTGTTTATCTTTCGGATTTTATACTATCTCCAGTGCAGCATCGTTCAGGGAAGCGACAATGAAGTTGAATTCATCTGGGGTCAGTGTGGAACACGACATTCGATTGCCATTGCTTGTTCATATCAGTTGAGTACGAGAGTGTATTGAACTTCGCAGCGAAGTGTTTAGATGGTTCGATATTCAGGAAGGTCACACCTTCCGGCATATCCCATGCGATGAATGCGATCAAGATGAGAAGCCAGTTGAAGTGGAACTCATACCCTTGGTCTTGTGCTTCCCTGCAGTCCAGTTTTAGTTGGTTTACGAGTTATTTCTCCCAATTCATTTGTAGGCCTTCTGCACACTTTCCTGCGAGGTCGACTACAAATCCAGTCACTTGGGTGGGTCATTTATTGCGAACTAACTTTCCTACGATCAGTTGACAGGCTAGGCGCACTGCGTTGTTCTGGATAGAGGCTACCTTGTAGCCTCGCTTGCCCTTCTCGACATCTCTATAAACGTCCTTGATTTTTTGAGAGAGAGCATGATCTGCGGTCTTTCTAGGGTAGAAATCTTGTGGGTCAGGGCCTTGCATGCTCAACCCTATGATCTTGTGGATCAGTGTCTGATCGACCGTGATGCGGCGGTTCAACCACAAATATCCATTGTGGTAGCAAGACAGCAGCAACTTGATGCATGCGTTCACTTCCTGGTTTCATCCGAAGTGCGGGATCTTCATGACATTGAACAGTCTAGACTGCACGAGGTTCATGGTCCACTACTAAGGGATGATCTTTGAGTTCTTTCCCTTTGTCTTCAACAGGTATTTATACGGAGCAAGCATGCCATATACCTTCTTGTCGCCAAGGTTATAGTTGCTAAAATTCAGGGTTGCAAACTTATCCTGGTCTGCGCGAACTGCGTGTATCCCCTTTGGGAGGTACACAGTGACCAAGGTGTAGTCGAAGTCTTGGGGTACACTGTCTCTGTTGACTACGTAACTCAAAGGTGGTATATATGCGGGTAATATACTTGGGATCAACTTAGCGTTCACGATATCGTCTCTATGCTTAGTTCGCTTTTCATCGGCTGGCCGGGATGGTCCGTCTCGAGCAGTCGATGGGGAGGCTTGCACTCCTCTCGTCAATGATGCTTGTACTCCTGTAGAAAATCCTCTCTCTGACATGGTTCTTTCAGTCATTAATTCGATCAGAACTTATGTCGCAACTGCTTCTTCGACGGTGATCTCTTCGGACATGCACGCTCGGGATGGATATCTTGAGTTCTCAAAGTAGAGTAGGCATGATAATAGGATAGAAGGTAAGGTCATAATGATCATTGGGAAATCTTAATCAAGGCTGCGAGCTCAAATTGTCAATTGGCAAAAGTGGTCTTTGTGCATGGCGCGATAGGATAAATAGGAACTCAGCAACAGATTGCTTGCAATGGGTATGAGCCTCCATTAACTCTTGCTCTGTCCATTATGGCATGGTCTAACAGTTTGGTGGCGAGCCATAAATGTCTTTAGAGCCATTCGGATAATCAGTCAGACGGATATAATTTTCCCCAATAGCTATATTGCTTCGCAACGATGAAGTGCCATATGTCGTTGTTCTGATATCTTAGCGAAGCTCAAATTCTGTAAATTTTCCTTCTGCGAGGCTCCCTCTGGAACCTTCTGTAATTTTTTGATATTGGCTCTCTTCTTACTTAGCTTCCTAGCCTTCTTTCTAGGGAGCTTCGTCTCGGTATTCCTCTTTCCATTCAGATTCTTATCTTCTTTTGACATAGTCATTGCGCATTGTTGAGGTTCTTTGCTAGGATTCAAGGGTAACCTTTCTTCTTCATCTGAGATAGGTACTTCAATCTTCAGTGGTTCTTCTAGTGTTCTTACAACTTATACATCCAAGTTCCTGGGGTCAAATAGCTTAGATCTGTTCTTTTGTTCTTCCATCAAGTGTGTGATCCTCCTAGTAATAAAATTCATTAGGTCTTTTCTTCCTTAGATCTGGTCCTTTTCAATCCAGGCCTTGCCTAACAAAGCTGGAAATGGGGCGTTGTTCTCAATAAAATTAATAACTTCAAATTCTTCCTCTGTTGAAGTTCCATTGATACTCATAGATATCTGAGCAATCCTCCCACATAGGGTTATCAATTTTCCTCTAAATAATCATATTCCTTCTAGTGAAGGAATCATAGCAGGCCTTCCTAGGGTTTCCCAAGTGCTTTCTGTCATAATATTCACCTGTGTTTCCTCATCCAAAACACAGTCAATGTCGAAGTCTCCTATTCTTACTTCGATTTGCTCCTTTTCTTTGAAGATCTATGATAAACTGACATCTTTATGTTCATTCAGGGTTTCTTTCATCTGTATTAATACTTTCTCTGATTCTTTCTGGGTTTCTACTATTTCTGGATCTACCTTAGGGTTTTCTTGGTTCATTTTCAAGCTTAGCAATCATTCTAGGGAAATCCAACACTTCATGATCCATAGCTTTACAACAAAGACAGCTAGGTTTCATGCCAGGGAAATCCTTAGCAAGATGTCCTGGTCTTATGCAACTGTAACAAAGAGTTAACCCTCTCTTTCCTTTTAAATGATCCCCAGTCTTTCCTATACTCTGTACTAGGATCAGAGTAGCTAAACTGTAAAAAAAAAAATCTAGGATGTTGCATCCATTTGTTAGTCCAAACATTATTTCTATACATAGGTATAACATATCCTTCATTATTCTTATCAGATCTATTCATATCAATCTTTCTTTCATCTATCAGTGCCCTAGTTTTCAAGCTAGGATGGAATCTATCAAACATACCTAGATTCATACTTTGAAACGAAAATTTTCCCTTAATCTTCTACAGAGCACAAATCTTTCTGATCTAAAACTTTTCACTATCCTTACTTTTATCAGAGCACAGAGCTTACAGATCTTACTTCTTTAAACAAAAAATTTCACTTTTATTTTTCTCGGAGCACAAAGCTTTCAAATATTGCCTCCTTTCTTCAGCACAAGGCTTCACAAGTCAAGTAGAGTACTGCACACTAGGGAAATAGATCTACGCACAAAGCTTCTTTGCACAAAAGATTTTTCTTCCTTAGTTCCCAGCAATCATAGTTTCAGGTCCCGACAACGAAACCATTTGTTGGCACAGGGGCAGGCCCAAGGTTCAACGCTCAAGAGCGCACCAACAAAGCCCTAACTACCGGCCCTTTCGACAACACCTGGGAAGCAAATGAAGTCTCACCCGAGGTAGAGGCAGGGGTGGTTGCAAGACTCAGGTGTCTGCAACCTTAGATAGGACACATATCTATGATTATATCACTTACAGAGCACTTAGCATCGGTCATTCATCAATATTCAATCCTTATTCTACTTCGCAGATAGCACAGAGCATCGCAACATTCACTTAGGTATAATATAATTAAGCACTTAGCAATAGTAAAACAGATCAAATCAGGTAGATCAGCACTAAGCACATTCATACATGTCAGATCTAACATTCATACACATCTAAGAAGCATAAAGCATAAGTAGATATATCTAAATATATCAAAGAACCTAGCAAAAGAAGGGATAAACACATCAAGTCGAAGCACAAAGCATAACACACAGTATTTACGTGGTTCACCCCCACCCTGGGGCTACGTCCACCAACTCTTATTCTTTATTAGCTTCTTCAATCGGTAACAGCACAAAGACACCCAAAAACCCTACTCTGCATAGGAAAGTAGATCCACGCAGCTCGCTAGATCCTCCTTCACCGAGTATATCTAAGCACACAATCCTTACAATCTTCTTACAATGACCTGCACTTATCTCTGCAAGTCTTACACATGCACAAAGCTTCTACAATCACATAGATCTTCTTTGATCACACAAATCGAACTACTAGCACTAAGCCATCGACCATCCTTACATCGTCTAGACATCTATTTATACATACAAAATAGGCCTAAGCATGGGTAAAACCCATGGGTCGACATCCCATTCCCATTACATTATCCCAAAAACCCAAAAAGGACCCAAAATGGGCCGAGATTCCACAATCTCCGCTTCGCTTTGCGCTCCGTCTTCGACAGGTTGTCGAAGTCCCAAAAATGGTCAAACATGACCAAGTATTCCCCAAAACTTGGTCAAGGGCCAACAAATATCATGGTGGCTTCCATCTCCATATCAAATAGATCTGTCAACAACATCTGAAGCCATATGGCTTCACAACTGGCGGAACATGCAACAATGTATTCCACTTCTGTCCTGCTGGGAGAAATGTCGGATTGCTTCCTACTCTGCCATGAGATCATGGCTAACCCCATACTGAAACAACATCTTGAAGTTCTCTTTTTGTCAAAGACACTTCTATCTCAATCTGAATTAGTATATCTATACAATCTGAAGTCATGATCTCTAGTATAAGAGAGACAAAAATCCAATGTACCCTTAAGGTATCTCATCATATGTTTTGCAGCAACAATGTGAACATGTTTGGGTTCTAGCAGATATTGACTCAAGGAAAAACATATATCTAGCTTGGTATTCGTCAAATACATCATTGAACCAATAATCTGTCTGCACATAATAGCATCAACCAATTTTGACAAGGTATCTACCATGAGCTTCAAATTTTTTTTCCATGGGTGTGTACATGGATATACATTTCAACATGTCAAACCTCTTCATTTTAACTACATACTTCCCTTGGTTAAGGAAGATCTTCTATGTGCTCTGTCAAACTTCAAGACCTGAGAGATAATGCATTTAGGTCTTCCATCAAACTCTGTAGTGAGCTTCTTCTACAATCGGTGATGAGATTTTCTTCATCTTGTCAAGAATACATCATCTACATATAGTAGTAACATCACTGGCTCATCATTCATAACCTTGAGATAAAGGTTAGAATCAAATTTACTCTTGGTAAAGCCCAAGCTCGTCAGGAAACTGTCAATTCTTCCATACCAAGCTCTAGGAGCTTGCTTCAACAAGTATAGAGTTTCCTTTAACTGGCAGACATGAGTCTTTCTATCTTTAATCTTCAAATCAAATTTTCTCATTACATTGTACCAATCTGGTACACTTGCTTAGCTGCAACTCAATCTGCACAATCATGTGCTAGCTCTATGTGCTCTCTGCAAAGCACTATATGTCTCACTGCTTGAGATTATTTCCTCTCATCTTTCTGCAATTGTTCCTTATGGAACTGGGACTTTGCACCTGCACCTACTCTAAAGCTGAGAATGGTTGCTCCATTCTCATTGTGACTGTTGAAATATGGGACTAACTCCTCTACTCCATCATGGCAACAACTTCATCTGAAACTCAGAGTGGCTCAACAACTGATACTTGAAGTTAGCTCTTCTTATTTTATGTAGGTAACTCTATCTTTTATTGTAGTCATTTCTCCATGACCCAACTAATGTATTGCACCAACTACCACCCAATTTTAAATATGGGGATTTCTCCCCCTGCATATCATACTATATATGAATCATGGTTGTTCTGGTTGTCTTCATAAATACTGGAACTATTTCTTCAATAAGTGTCTCGTCATAGTATTCTCCCTCTTTCTTGGAGAATCCTCTGGACACGCATCAGGCTTTGTAAATCTGCAACATGGTTGATATGTAAAGATCAATCTTGGAATTCAATACTGACTTCTCTTCTAGTCTCATGGAAGAATCCATATCCTAGTCTTTTTTACTGGCTTCCTTCTCTGTTACTAAAACAAGGGAATCTTCCAGGAAATTTCATATCTCCTAGTAGTTTCTGAGGCTACGATCTAGTCTTCTCATGGCATCTGTCTCCCAGTCCTGGGAGATTTCTCTTCATCTGATCCTTTATGAGATCAAGCTTACTCTCGGTTTCTTCTAAGTCTACAAGGACTTCATCATCTCTTACAGGGTATACTTGGTGTTGAATACCAAGTCTAAATATGAAAAGTTGAGTCAGACTTCAAGTGAATTTTGCTTCTTGTCAAGGTGGCTTCATTATCCTTTGAACAAGTCTATTGTGAGTTATTTTTCTAATGTTTGGTCATCTTTGGAGCCTTCTGCTCCTTACAATCAATCTCCATATGCAATACTGTGGATATCAAAAGATAGCTTCTTCTTCGTCTTCTTCTTCTTTGGTACATGAATGTATATGGTCATGTACATAGTCTACTTCATGTCTCATATAATTTGTTTCCTTATGCAACCTTCACTATAGATTCCTCAGTATTATCACATGTGACCTGAAACAAGGTCAACAAAACAACAGCAATAATAATACTCTTTTGATAATAGTAAATAAAACAATAACACGAACAGTCGTCACAGTAGCTCCTTTATAGCTTTCACTTGTGACCTATCTGAAACAAGTATCAAAAGTAAGAAATACAATACAAAATGAGATCAACACTCTTCTAGTGTTGTGATCAACCATTCATCCAAGGTAACCTGGAATCAACACAAGAAGTTTCTCCTAGAGGAGATGTTAGTTGTATTTGGTAAATGATTACATTAAGCATTTATCTCGATATGCTCACATGCTACCAAGTACAATACTTGTCAAAGACTGCTACCTCAACTATAGTGTTTACTTGTAATGGGGTAGTTATCAACTCTATCATGTGCAACTTTGAATCTTATCAAATTAATTAATCAAACCTGGAACCTAGAGTCTTGTCCTCAAGAATGAGTGTGTTGCTTTTCTTCCAAGTCTCCTTCACTAAAGATGACAAGTGTTTTCTTCAACCCGTCTTTTGTACTAAGACAATATGCTATCTTGACAGAAGGTTGGGTTAGAGAATAAACTCTATGATCTCAACTTTAATCCATCTAATACCTTGACTTTAATTTTGACCAAAGTTTAGTATGATGGTCATAGCTTCAACATGAAACCTAGATCAAAATAATGTCATATCAAATAGATGCATATCAGAATAATCAAACCTGGGTTGCATTGTTCCTTTGAATGTGTTGGATCTTGAGATCCTTCTAGATCTATGGAAAGAGATCCCTTTTCCAACTCTTAAAAACTTAAAGGGTGACTACAACTGGTATTGCATCTGATACTTCAACTGATTCCACAACTGCAACTGCAACTTAGAGTTTTATGAGGAAACCCTAATTTTTCAAACTTCAAATTTTGAAATTCGGATCCAGGGGCTAGATGAGGCGAGTAAGTTGGTGTAGTCAGATTTCTGAAAATCCAAATTTTACCACTTGAAATTGAGCTTGTGAAAATCTGGACTGGTACTTCTGGTATTGGTTCTAGTTTCCTAGTTTTCTAGTACTTCTGGTTTTTCGGTACTTCTGGTTTTATGGTTCTCTGGTACCAGTGAAAACTAGGGTTTCACTTTTCAGGAGTTCTATCCATTGAAATGGTGCGCTCAAGATGCCAAAAGATTCACTAGGGTAGGGCGCACTTTTCTAGATAGGTTTTAGGCAAACATTCCTCTCCAACAAAAAGCCCTGATTTTCTTGTATGACAATAATGATGTTTTTCTTTATCAAGTGAAAGGTGCGCTCTTCAGCTTAGCTCTGATACCATGTTAATTTTTTAGCTATCCTTAATATAGATAGCCAATACAATGCCAAGACAATAAACCAAACACTAGAGAATATCCTCCATTGAGAAATGCGCCTCTCTCTCTTCCTTCTTCCAACAACTGGAAACTACAGCTTCCTTCAAACTTGCGCACTAGATGAGTGAACTGAGTGAGTGATCAAATGAGGCGTTGGCTTCCTTTATTTATACAAACTGGCAAGAGCTGGAAAGGTGTCTCTTCACTGGGCAAGGCTGACTTGTCTTCTTAGTGGTTAAAACCACTTTAAATGGTCTGGGGGTAGACTTCTCAATTTGCATAATATATTTAGGGTTTTACCAATCCGAAAAAGGGGATTTGGTCAATTACAATGCCCGACATGATCAATCCACAAAAGGGGATTGATCTAATGAATAATAAATCGATAATAAATAGAATACTCTTTGGAGTTACAATATTTCAACAAAATGTAATTCGTGCATAGTGTGAACAAGGGGCCTTTTAGGGCACCCTCTAGCCCTTGACTAGCCTCCAAGCTAGATTTCACTCAGATATGAGTGTCAAATCCTATTGGGGGTCGAACTAGAAGTGGTTGAGGGGCCAACAAGATCCATAAATGTGTCGTTCATAGAAATGTGTGGATTTTCTCGTAGACAGTCGCGCATTTTGCGCATAGTGCGTGCTGAGGGTTGTGTTGGCCCGTGCATGATGCGTGCGCTTCCTTTGGTGAATCTACGCACTTTGATTTTTTGACCCAATTATATAGTTTTTTGCCTTTTGATGGACTTTGGTGTTGTAGGTGGACTAATTGTTGTTGGCATTGATATTTTTCTTCAACCATTGTATGCAATGTTGTGAACAATTTTTCAGTGATAACAACAAGAAATGTCATTTTTCAACCAAACACGAGAAAACATATTGCACAGAAAACCTAATAAGTGAAATAAAGTGCAAAACCAAAGGAATTGTCAATGTTCTGGCTTTTAGGAAAACTTGTTTTGTGAATAAGACAAAAGAAAAACAACATTTTGATGCAGCAGACAATGTTGAATGGAGTAGGCCAGATGCTTATGCAGTTTACATGCAATTTAAATGGTCAACATAAATTGTCACAAGGTTGTATTCTATTCAGTATTTACAATGTGCAATAAAATTTACAAATGATAGCATAAAAGTCAAAATGGAATTTTTGCACAATGAAAGTAAATATCCACATATGCAGAGAATCATGATATTTCATTGAAAAATGATACATAGTTAAGATGGAAGTGATTGTTCAGCTAGAAACCCAAAGGGTTGAAAACCAGTAGGAATATATGCGAAAACAGTTCTTTGGCAAGGACAAAAAATATGCAGTTGTTTTTTACATAATGCTTGTGAATAATGTTTAAAAGTCAAAATAGGATTTCCCATAATACAATTAAAGTAGCACATATGCAGAGAACTTAAAGTGATGTTCCATCAAAAAATCATAATGAGTGAAAGTAGAGCTGAAAATTCAGTTTTGAAGTAGGAGCCTGGAAAATAGTAGCCATATATGCTAAACAATTCTTCGGTAAGTTAAAAAAATATACAATTGTCTTTTAAATAAAGTCTCTAATAAGTAAATGTGTTTGTCCTAATGGATTTGGATTGGGGCTCCCGTGGACTAGTACTAGTAAATAGAAGAAAGACCTGGAAGAAATAGAGAAAGATAGAAGGAAATGTTAAATCTGCAGAGGATATAAAACAAATAATTGTGACCAATTACCAACCGAGAAAAAGAAAAGAGTAGCAGAAGCAGTTGGAAACAATAGACTAGCTACCAAGAAGCTCTTTAAGAAACTATTTGTGGTGGCTATTCTGGATTAGTAATCTGTTGCAATGCGTTCTTGATCTAGTTATCAATATCGTTTTTTATTGGTGGGATGGTGATTTCTTACTTAACTTAAAGGGAAAAAATATCTTCCTCCATTTCTTTGTGTTCCACTTGCAGTTGTTCGATGGCTGACAAGAGGTATTCTTTGCCATTGACAAATGTAACAATCCATTGTTTCAGTTCTTCTTCAGGAAACTCCACGAGGTTGTCGAAGTCACTAGCTAATGAAGTCTTCGTTGTGGCTAAGTCACTATTAAGCTATTCTTTCGTGATCATTGTTGAATTTCTTAAAAGTTGTGGACCATGCATTTATTTAACGACAACAAACGCTTTTAAAATAGCATCACCTCTTCTTTCATCGATTTTTTCACAAGTAGCAATTGCATCTTGCAGTATTTTTAGTCGTTGTTCCCAACCTGCCTTTATTAGCCTTATTCTATTGCTATTGGGTACTCCATGCTGATTTCTTCAATGGTCATTGTTGTAGGGGATAGTCGGCCTTGCCGACTAGACCCGCTAGTCGACTAGCCAAGTCAATTGTAGTAGTTGGTTAGGAAGTCGGTCAAACAGTTAGAGTCGATTGACCAAGCATTTAATGAATGTAACTCACTAGTAACTATATGTCACACACACACACACACACACACACACATATGCATTATCATGTACAATGGAAAGATAGAGGTTGTTCTAGACTCATATATTATAAAAGCTATTGATGGTTCTCCCCTATTGTGTAGGTTCTTCTATATGTCTATGTGTTCTTGTATATAATGTTGTAGTTTGTAATGCTTCGTTTAAGGATCTGCTAACAACCTTCTCGTACTTTCCCTTAGACTAAAACATTGGTTCAGTTGCTGGTAGTTCTAAACTTGGGCATGCACAGCAAAAACGCACATAGATGCTAACTTTGGAAGACATGCACGAATAGTGGGAGCGTAAGATTGTCAATTACATCAAAAAATATGCAAGGAGAAATCAACTGAGACTCATTGAAGCATGTGCTCAATTCTTCTCAAAAAATCATGAACGATTTATGAGAGCCATTCCAGAAGCATTGTTCGCATATCTCAATCAACCTAATGCGCAGACCAGCTTCTGATGAGCAGTTGATGCACAAGATTGTAAATGAAGGAAGAACAAACATAAACGCATGGGTTGCATGATTGAAATGCACTAACATATAATTAGATCTTTTATGTTGCTTGTGATTGGTATATATGATGTTCTTATTTTAATTTCACCTCTTTTCCACTTTTATATTTACATGCATTGTTTTATAATTAAATTAGTTATGGGGAAATGAGAGTGATGTGAGCAAGGGGGAGGGGGCATATGAGCTTCCACCTTCTTGTGGTTGGCCTTGTCAGTAGAGAATAAAGCGCTCTCAAATCCAAGAGTATCTTAAGGTAGTAACTAAACTACCATGCCATGCATCGATTAATGAGCTTAACCCTTAAATAGTTTATAATTAGGTTCTCATCGAGTTCTTATATTTTCTTCTTTTGTGTCATATACATATTGAATCAGATGGTAATCAATCTTTGTGGCTTCTTTTGTAAGCCTAGGCAGTGTTGTTGAGTCATGGTCTCCACAATTGATTATAAGCGAAGATGAAATAATGTTGGTTGGATAGAACAATACAAGAAACCTACAATGGGTATTTTGGCAATCTTCTTAGTTGACTATTGTCTATGCTTTAGGTAAGATTGTTAGTATTTTCAAATGGTTTGTGCTTTTCTTTGATTGTTTTGGATGTGATTTTCTTAGATATGATGTTGTCGATTTGCTTGAAATTAACATTTTGTTGAATTGCTTGCAATTTAAGTAAGTTGGTTATCTATAATTTATTCAATGTTTTTATCAAATGGAAAGATTGGTGTATCCCCAATACTAAGAGTTATTACCAATTATTCAGTGAACTACATATGTTTATGGCTACTTATAAGACGGAGTGCTTGTCTAACTAACATGATTATCTTTGAGTGGTTTGTAGGTCTATGGTCCATTAGTCAAATAGGTGGTTGAGGTAGTGGTTATCCACATAAGATGTTTAGGCAACAACATGTCTATTATTGTAAGAGATCCACCAACATGTTCATTATTACAATTGTAGTAGATAATAAGAACTAAAGTATATTTGCACACAAACAACCTTAACAAGTCTCAAAATGGCCATCACAATATCTTTCTTTTGAGTCACGAGAGGAAATATTATGTGTTATAAGGGTCAAACATTAATTAATTATATAGGCACATTGTTCATAAAGATATAATGAATTATAACAAGATCTAAACTTCAATTACCTTGGTGGTGAGATGCAAACAAATAAAAGAATATATATATACAATGTATTTTATGTTTTTTAATCTAAGGATTTAAGTAGCAAGAAAGTATGAGTATAACTTAACCCAAGCTGTACATGAGCCAAGATAAGATAATTTTATTAATGTCCAATGAATGACAATAATAGTAGGTCAAAATCAATTTGTCTCTTCCAAGTTGCAGTTATTCTTCCACATATATTTCACTCTCCACACAAAAGGTAATTCTAAAAAATCCCACGGTTCATGGATTTACTCGATACTAGATTGATTTAGTTATAGAATTTATAGTATTTCCTTTGTTTTACATTAAGGTTTCTCAAGATAATTTCCTATGAATCCTAACATGAAGGATTTTTCAAAATTAGGACACATGATGTGACTATCGATCCTATTAAAAAAAAATGGATAATTAAGGAATTGGTTATATTTTCTTTTTGCTTTTTAGTGTATTCTAAAATTTGTGTGGATTCTAATATTTTTCGATAAATTTTTATACTTGTGGTATCTAGAGTGAAAGATGGGCTATTAAAAACTTAAATCTCTTTTAGGAGAATTGACTTTCTAAAAGATAAGGGAAACATTCTTCAATTCATAAATTATAGATGTCCAAAAATATCCTAAATTGATTAAATTGTCTCAATCTTTAGCTAGCACCATATTCATCTACAATTTGCAATATGGTCATCATTGTGAAAGGTTTAACCCATTTTATCATTTTGAACCAATTAATTTTCATGCATATGAAATATTTATACATTACATCGATGCATTCTCAACATAGATAAGACATTCATGGAATTCCTTGGGAAAGACAGCTTTTCACAAGAGAAAAATATTGCAAACAATATTGAAGCCATATAGGAATTATAAAAAATCAAGCATGCCCCATGATGAGTTGGATAAAGTGACCTTGCTTTATTCATATATCTATCATTACATATGATGTTTTTGTTTTGAAATTTCCTAGAATTGGTGTTATGGGAAGAAATAATTATAAATTTTTGATCTACCATTACAATTTTTGTTCTGATAAATTTATTTGCATTCTCTGCTAGTAGGAGTGCAATCCTATTTATAAAAATGGGAATCTTTTTAAGTTTCACTACAACACAAGATCAATGAAATATTCCATTTTCAAGTTAGTTATATTTTTTTTCTAAGCAATTCCTCATTTGTGCTCATTTTATTGTTGAGAAAAGGCATTTTCTAGGAAATAAGACATGTGCATGCAAACAAAAATCATCTCTAAGTTAAAGTATGTTTGCTCCAAAAGTACTAGATTACATTTATGACATGTGTTTGTCCCCTTTTACTTTTCTCAAAACTATAGAAGTGCCTTGCATGTTAGTGGAACATGTTTCTATTGATAATGTTTTGAGTGTTATTTCAAGGTTTTGTAATTTTTTTTAACTAATTTTAATTCATTTGGGGAGTTTTAACTTGTGTAAAAATATGTATAAATAAGATTAATTAAATAAGATGATTGTATCACTATCCTACAAAAGACTAAAACATATGTAAATGGGATTAAAAAGTACATTTAGTGCAGTAATTTTTTTAGGCATTCCCTAAGCAATAGAGAAAATGCATTGCTTGGGACTCAAGTTGTGGTCAAGTAAACACAACTTACTTCCATCCATTTTTTTCATTCCCCGATATATAATGTTCTTCTCAATAAACCCTAAAGTGACTCTAAAACCACTCAAAGTAATCGATATCTAAGAGGAGGGTTAAGTAAGAAAATGGGAAGACTTAATTTTGGTCCACTTTAAAGTAGTGAGCAATGAAAAAGATGGAAGGACTTAGGCTTCATGATTGGTTTATATCTGCCATTTTTAAAGGAACTAAATAAGGCCATAATCTATATGATATTCAAGAAATGAAAAATATTACAAAATTCTAATACACATTACAAACATTTTGGAGAAGTGTATTTAATGCAGAAACATATTTCTTTGTTGAGTATGGAACATGTACCTAATTTTGTTTCTAGTGTTCAATGCAAATTCCAACACTATGACACTTATAGCACCTACAATTATGGCTTATATTGAGGAATTAACCTTAATCAATTAAAAAGGGGTATATTTCCCATAAGTCAAGGTTATTAGGCTAGGTAATCCCTTTATTAGAGTATAAATACCAAATATACTCCACATTGGTCCCATCACATTTAGAGTGACCATGTGGAGAGGAATCCAAAAGGAAGATGCCTCCTCATGGTCTCTCCAAATCCATGGTGAATCAACTGGAAATAACATGTATGTTTGATAATGAAAAACCTTAAGGCTTCAAATTGTATACACAGAAACTCTTGGAGATATTTTCATGGTTGTGAATGCATCTTCCATTGCAATGATTTAGATGACTTCATATGTCATTTTTAGATAGTTTATCCCATAAAACAATTGTCATTATCTCATTTCTTCATAATGTGCTTGTAAACCTCTCAAATGACCCACCCATTTAACCTTGTTACTTAGGATAAAGAAATGAACATTCTACAAATCATAATCAAGAATACTAGTGTTTCTCCACATTGTCAATCCATAACAAAAAAAGATATTTTTAAAGCTTGTAATCATAGATTAAAGGAAGATGACAACCAATTTATCAAGCTTAATGTTTCATCCCTTTTAAAACAATAACTTATATACTTATGTTTTTTTAACATTATCCAACATTAAGAGAATTTAAAATATTGCTTATGGTTTTTCAATGCCCATTCATACTTGTGGTTTTTCAATGCCCGTCAAGGTGTAGCAAATGTGCTTGTATTAAGAACATGGAAGATTTCATAAACTTTCAAAACCTAAAACAATTATCTTGCCCTCACTCAATCTAATTTAATTCTTATCATTTATTCGAAAATGGCCTGATCCACTTTTACGATGTACAGCATGAACTAATGGGTTTGGGTTTGAAGGTAGGTAGGATGGTTTATACTTTATAGGCATGAACTAATGGGTTTGAAGATAAGTAGGATGGTTTATACTTTATATTTGTGCATATAACCAAAAAGGAGTAATAGAAAATTTGTGTCACTTTGACTAGTGAAAAAGTAAGATGACCCCGTTTTGAAATCTGAGTTCGTTTGCTTTCCTTGTCTGTCCTTGTCATGGAAAATTCCAATCACTTTGACCAACAAAAGTTTTGAAATCTGAAATCTGCGTTGTTTGCTTTTCCTTTTCCGTCCCTATCACAATGATGTGCATGATTTTCTGTGTTAGTGTGTACATAAATAATGAGTCCCACAATAGTAGTTTTTAATTTATGTTATTAAAATTGAACTCCTTTTTATTAACTAAATATATTTTTAAAATAATTTATTTTATCAAAGTCGGCATTATCTCTCCTCCCTTTTAACAAAATGTTTATGCATGGGATGCGGGGTAGACAAAAATGCAACCTTTCCATTTGATGCATGGGATGTTGGGTAGACAAATATGCAACCTTTCCATTTGATAGATGGATAATATATGTTAATTTGTGCATATTTCAAACATAGAAAGATAAGCCTATTATATTATGAAAAAAATAATTTTTAAAACCATTCATTTTCCTTTTAAGAACTTGATTTTAAAAACTTGATGAGTAATGACTTTTACCAGGTTATTGTGGAGTGTGATGTAGTGAATTCTGGGCCCAGATGGCTGGACGGTGGAATTCTTCTCATACTTTTTTGATTTGGTAATTGATGATCTGGTCCAGATGGTGGAGGAATCTAGAATGTTTGGAAATATCCCGGGATGCTTAAATTCTACTTTCTTGGCATTGATCCCTAAAGAAAACAGCCTGACTTCTTTCGGGGATTATAGGCCGATATCCCTTTGTAACCTCTGCTACAAATTGATTTCTAAAATCATCTCAAATCGGATTAAGCCTATTATGTCCCGTAATTTGTCAGAAGAAAGGCTTGGATTTCTGGAAGGAAGAAGAATTCAGGATGTTATAGGTATTGCCTTTGAATGCTTACATAGTATAACAAAAAAGAAAAAAAAGAAATCTTTGATCCTCAAGTTGGACCTGCGCAAGGCTTATGATTGTGTGGATTGGGACTTTCTCCATTTGATACTCAATCAAGTTGGTTTTGGCACACAAATGACCAGATGGATATTGAGTTGTGTTACATCTCCTTCCTATGTTGTGCTCATAAATGGGGAAGTTACAGATTTTTTTAAGAGTGAAAGGGGCTTACGGCAGGGCTGCCCACTCTCTCCCCTTTTATTCATTTTAGTCATGGAAGCTCTAAGCCTTTTATTAAAAAAAGGTAAATTAGAGAACAAACTTTCAGGGGTTAAAGTTTCAAAACTGATAAAAATATTACATCTGCTTTTTGTAGATGATGTTTTGATTCTATCAAAGGCTGACCTCTCAGAATGGAAAGAAATTTTCGATCTTATAAATCTATTTTGTAAAGCTTCAGGATTGCAGGTAAATTCAACGAAGACTACGATGCATTAAGAAGGGTTGTCTAATGTTGAGCTGATTCCATTAAAATCTGTGCTACCGTATACTTTCTCAGCCTTAAACCTTGGTTTCAAATACCTGGGCTTTCATTTAAAAACAGGACCTCGGAGGGTGGCGGATTGGTCGTGGTTGTTAACAAAAATTGGAAAAAGATTAGTAATTGGTGCTATCGATGGCTATCTTTGGGAGGAAGATATGTATTACTAAAGTCGGTTCTTGAGAGTCAATCTGTATATTGGATGACGATAGAGTTACTCCCAAAATATGTTATTGCCCAAATCCAAAAATTATGTTATAATTTTTTATGGAGTGGAAACTTTTCTACCAGTCACATTCACTTATGCAGTTGGGAGGTTATCTCGAGGCCAAAGTCTTCTGGTGGTTGGGGTCTCTGAGACTTAGCACAATTTAATACAGCGTTGTTGGCAAATACCCTTTGGCATACACTCTATCGCGAAGGTATTTGGCACAACATTGTGTTAGATAAATATTTAAAACACCAGGACATGACAAGGTGGTTCAGGTCGGTAAACTTTGGCCAAAGTACAGTTTCTAGAATTTGGAGAAACTTGCTAAAATCAGTTCATCTGATAACTCATTGGCATAGTTGGTTGTCGGGCTCGAGAGAAAAAATCTATATTGGTCAATATTTTATCCTGGGATTGCGTGACAAATCTCTTTTGTCTCAGGAACTTCGAGATCATCTTAGCAGAAAAAATATCAATTTGCTTGCCAATGCAAAAAATCCTCTGGATTCAAGGGATAGTGTTGATTATTGAAGAGGTAGTAATACTTTGGGACTTCGTGGTATCCTTGCAGATGAATGGGACAGCTTTACAAGGATACTCTCAGCTACTGGAGTTGCCCTTGGTAATTCAGAGGACACACTATTATGGACGGGAGGAGATGCTTCAGGAAAGACGACTGTTAAAAAAAATTATTCAACTCTTGTTTCTACCAGAAGTTATCAACAAGAAGCAAAGTGGAAACATAAATTATGGAAGTGGAATACCCTTTTAAAAATTAAACTTTTTACATGGTTGACCATCTCCAGGAAGATTTTAACTTGGGAAGGGCTACAGAGAAGAGGCTGGGAAGGACCTGGCTGGTGTGTTTTTTGCAAAAGAAACAATGAAAATATAGAACACCTGTTCATTGAATGCAGCTTCACAAGACAAGTCTGGGCATGACTAAAACATATGTTGAACCTAAAAAGTGAATGGAAAGGACAAGATATTGTAGATTGTTACTTTCAGTGGATAAATAACAAATCGGTTCTTCCTAAACTAGCGGCTATCACATGTTGGGGGTCGTGGCTTGAAAGAAATAAATGTGTTTTTGAAAACAAGTCTCCCTCTATCCACTCTGTTTTATTTAAGATTATGGGTCTTTACACTCTGTGTAAAACTTTTATCACTAAATCACTCACAAAGGATTGTTTTTTTTTCAGTATGAGGAGGGGACAGCCATAGCTTTCTTTGACGGGGCAACAAGCATCGACCGATTATTATGTGGAGCGGGAAGAGTCATTAAAACAAATGATAATTTGGTTTATAGATGGTACCTAAATGTTGGTGAGGGTTCAAATACAAAGGCAGAACTAATGGGTATATGGGCTACCCTTATTTTAGCCAACCATCTAGCTATTCAAAGGCTTCAAGCTGTAGGAGATTCAAGAGTAATTATAGATTGGCTTAATGACAAGGCTAAGCTGGATGTATGTTATATTGAGGGCTGGAAAAAGCGTATTTTAGAACTATATAAAAAATTCCAGAGACTAAGCTTCCATCACATCTACAGGGAGTTTAATAAAGAGGCCGACAAGCTCTCCAAGGAAGCTCCCAGGGCTCCTGAAGGGAGGATTACTTTCTACTAGTGGGAACCAAGTGGAGTACAGGAGTCAAAGCATCTAAATATATACTGAGTACTTAGCCTAGATATTTCTTTATGTTGGCTTATTGTAGTATGTTCGAGACTGTCCTAATAAACTTTCAGTTTGTATTTTTGATAGTACCTATGGCAAATTATAGTCTGTCTGTCCTGACTTGTACACACTAGTTTCATGTTGGTTATTTGACATTTAATCGATGTATTTCAATACATACTCCAGTATGTAGATGTCAACATAGCATCGACTAAATGTCGAATAAACCTCGATAAACCAACGTCATATGACATAATCATTATCTTGTATACTATTGGTTTGACGTCACTTATTTGACAAGTATAATGTTAATCATTCGACAATACTTTTTCGACATTTAATCATTGTTTAGTATAGTTAATTTCAATGTTTATTTGATGTTTTAAACATCAAAATAATGTCAATAAAAAAAACCCAAATCTAGAGGTGATTCATATCATTGTTGTAGTTATGTTTTTTCAATAATTTTAATAGATATTGTAATAAGTATCATTATTATGATTATTATAATTATTTAGCCTTGCTAATTATAAATTTAATAGCCTAAGTTCTACTTGTATAATATAACTTTATTTTTTTTATTACAAATTTTTGCCAAAAAACTTATGCATTCGTGTCACTATAGTTAGTAAAAATATAACTAATATTTATAATAGTTACTATAAATAACATAATATTAATAAATACTCCAACTTAAAATAACCAAATAATAATGTACTTTGTTTTTATAATAAATTACTATTGGATTCCTTATATTTAATCATTACACTTTCTAAAACAATTTTGTTACTTTGTATATTTGAGGAATTTATTTTAATATGATTTTAATTTTGTATTTACATAAATTTTAGAACTTAAAATAACCAAATAATAATGCACTTACTTTTATAATAAATTACTATTGGATTCCTTATATTTAATCATTAGACTTTCTAAAACAATTTTGTTACTTTGTATCTTTGAGGAATTTATTTTAATATGATTTTAATTTTGTATTTACATATGTTACTTTGTATATTTGAGGAATTTATTTTAATATGATTTTAATTTTGTATTTACATAAATTTTAGATAGTTTAGAAGTTGAAAAATAAAACCGTACCTAATTCACATTTAGGTGATTCAAAACTATCTTTGTGCGGTGGGATATTTTCAAATGACAAACTTATTTAGATTAGTGGAAGTGTTAATTATATCTATTGATTTTATCACATAATTAGTTATGTACATTCAAAGTGTTAATTATATTTATTGATTTTATCACATAATTAGTTATGTGCACTCTCTTCCATTTGAAAATGTTAATATCTTAAGAGAAACTTTAAACTCTAAATTTTTAGTTGTGTTTTCTCGAGAAATAAATTACATATTTTTTCCTTGTAAATATATATTATACAATGTATATCAAAGTAGTTTCTCAAAATTCATATAGTTATTTTTATCCATTTTAATTTTTTTTAAGAAAAAAATGTATTTTTATTTAAGATAAACAAAAATATAATAATAAAATGTTCTAGGCACAATCCATATTTTTATCAATTTCATGAATAATAATTCTTATAAATAACTTAAAGAAGAAATTTGTTAAAAATTTTAAAATGTAAATAAGATATATTATCCCACATTTTTTTGTTATTTAAATATACTTTATGAAAATGTGATGTACTCCTATTTAATTTGAGTATTTCATCTATTTAATATATTCATAACAATATAATCGCCCTCACTCCAACCATATAATTCACACTTTATATCATATTTATAATCATCATGTTATATTAATGTTATTCACAACATACTTTAACTATTGCATTTTAATAGTTTCTAATCGTATTGATACTCATTATATGTTAAATCCTAGTTTATTATAAAATATAATTGTCAAATGAGTTTAGTTCAGGTGGTTGAGAGGAATGATTGTTTTGTTTTTTTTACAGAAACGGTTATCATTTTATTATAAAAAAGGATGCGACATAGCTAATACATCTGAAAAGTTCCAGACTTCAGAATAGTCCAGGAATTGAGACAAAATTACAAGTTTTTATGAATCTGAACTATACTTTCTATAGGCCCTGAACATTACAAAACTACTCCAAAAATGCCAAGGATATATGGCTACATATGAGTGTAATAAAAACAAAATTTTTCACGGCATAATATAATCTAACCATGTTTGCACTACAAGGAAAAGACCCTCTAGCAGAGGTTTTTAGTGTTACAAAATTGGCAAAAATTGTCAAAAAAAACCTCCGCGAAAACATTTGTTTTTGGTAGAGGATGTTTTTGCGGAGATTATAACGGAACTTCATTAAAAAAAACTAGGTGGGTGGAGGTTGTAGCAGATGTTTTTCTAGGCAGTTCGTTTCACGGTCTATACGCACTGGTGTGTTCCCAAACATCAAGCATCGGTGCCTACATTACACTGAAAGCACCGGGTGAGTCCAAAAATATTGGGGCACCGGTGCGTTTATACAAAATAACACCTTGGTGCTTTAATAATAACAACGCACCAGTGGAATCTATGATACCAAGAACCGATGCATTCTCTAACCTAAAGCATTGGTGCTTACATTTACAAGAAAGCACCGAGGCTCTGCAGGGGTGTAGACCAATTGGCAAGTGCCATGTAAATGGAAGGAAATGTAAAAAGGAGGTCTCAAGTTCGATTCTCACCCTGATTTATCTGGAGACGTGCTTGCGGGCTATGCGATTCTCCCTAGGGGTTATAAGGCAGCTGACAGGATTCAACAACAAACCCCACCGGTGCATGATATTCAGAATGCACCGAGACGGAAGTGTGATACGGAAGCACCGGTGCATTTATTAATTAAACGCACAGATAAAGGTTTTTTATTACTATAATTGTTGGTTAAAATAGTATTAAGATAGGTGTTGGTTCCCTGTATATCAACACCGGTGCGAATTTAATTATGGCACCGACGCGTTTTATCTTGAAAGGCATCGATTGTCATTTTCTCTTTTTAAAAACAGGACCTGTGACAGTGCACAATTATTGTTATTTTTCAATTCCATTGTTCGTCGAAAAATTGACATATATCTTATAATAGTATTCATATAAATTAAATTTTGATTAGTGTATTTGGATATGATGTTTGGATTAATTTGTTATATCATCAGATTTCACATCTCTTCATCAATATATTTAATCAGTTATGTAACATTTCACAGCAACAATGTACAACACAATAGAATAAAATAAAACATATTTTATTATATATGAATAATAGGCTCTTTGTCATACAAAATGGGTCGACACTTATTGGTACCCTTGTCTTTCAATTGGGACACTATGTCCATTACATTAAACAAAATGTCTGATTTTCACAGACAATTATTTCAAAAAATACAACAACTTGCATTGATATCCAAATATATTGATCATCATTCTTCATTGGAACTGTTATCAGTGTTCAAGCCACTTCCATGACTTGGATTATTTGGTCGAATATTTTGTTGATTGTCTCGATTGTTTTCCTCTTCTTCAAATGATTCCATCTACAAAAATAAAAATAAAGTGTAATGAGTGTATCTACATTGGTGAAAATAATGAAAATTGAAATAAATAATATACATGAATGTAAATTGAAAAGCGATATACCATAGCAAGAATTGAGTCCTGAATGATACACATCTTTTCAAAACCAAATCTCATGCCTTTTGTGAACAACTCTTTTGTTGGCACATTTCCATACTTTGTTTCATGCAAGTTTTATACCCCATAATAAATCATAGATTTAATATAAAATATTTTTTTTGTTCCATTAATTATAAAATGAGAGAAGTAAAACAACATAAGATACTTACAAATTCCAGAATTAATTTTGATATGCTAACATATACTCACAACCCTTACTTAACCCAATGTTAATCAATTCTTGTGATGGCTCTTCTTTGTATGTTAGCACCTGTTTGAAGAAATTCAATGATCCGGATTTAGGAGCGGAACGAATTGATTAACAGAATGAATACATTAAACACAGAGATATGAAGAACTACATAGATATCCAATGAACAATATCTTCTATTGAATAAATGAAATAGGATGAAACTATAAAACTGCAAAACTGAAACACTTGTTCGGACGGTGGTAGCTATCTCTGAGAAGAGATGTGATTGCTACGTGCATCTATCTGAGCAAAATGATTACAATGAGGCTCCAGAGGCCTTTTTGATATTACTCATGAATGCCAAAACCCTAGACATCTAAAAACCTAACCCTAGGAGGTGAAACGTTAAAAGTCATGTGGGCCCCTATGGGTAAGTTGGTACCTCATCTTCTCGAGGTCGTAACTTTTGCATACAACCTATGTTTTAGGCACGTGATAGCCCATTGGAAAGGTCTTTCAAAAAAATACTCATTACGACGTCAAACTTTGACTCCGTCTATAGCTTGACTGTGACGAGCCAAAAAAACATTGTTTAGGGCTCCAAAACGGCCCTGGAAGTACATCAAGATGTGCTGACATGAAAACATACAAAATAAGCCAGATGGATTAGGCGAGAGGCCACCAATATCCACTTGGAAGATGTGTACGGATTCAGACAACCCTAGAAGTGTAGACCCCACAATTGCAGAGAAGTACAAAAGAACGTGTTGAACTAAAAATGGACAAGAGGAGCCAGTTGGAATAGGTGGGTGGCCACCAATATCCACCTGGATCAATCCTCCCCCATTAGGCAGAAATGATCTCCATTTCGTTGAGTTCCCCCATCAAGTGAGGAAACTTCTGTTGGATTTGGCCCCGGGTGAGCCACTTGCCTTAGTGTAGGAGTTGCCCTATCTTGACAACCCGATAAAGTTGGATCCTCTGCCAGCGAGTGCCCTTGACCTGTCTGTCCACTATCTTATTAGTGGATTCTTTTTCCATGCAGTCTGGGTTGAGCTCTATTGGTTTCAGTTGTTCTGCGATCTATGAGGTGTCCAATAATGGTGGAAAATATGGCTGAAGGATGTCCACATTGAACACTAGGTGCAGGCCAAGGAAGGGTGGAGTGTTGAGCTCAAAAGCATTGCTACCCAAAGCCTTGGTGATAATGTAAGGCCCATCGCGAAGTGGGTGGAGCTTCCAATGTAGCCCTGTGAGACGCTCCTTCTGCAAATGTAACCAGACTTTGTCTCCAACCTGAAAATGGTGCGGTACCATGTGTTAATCATGGCGATGCTTGTACTTAGCATTGGATTTCTGCAAAATCTCTTGGACCTGTTGGCGGATGTGTTGAATCCACTCAATGAATCTGGTGTCTTTGTCAGTCTCAGACAAAACATGGAAAGATTTGATCTCTGTGGTGGAAAGAGGTAGTGCAACATCAATGGGACCTAAGGGTTGGAATCCCAGCCCCACCTAAAATGGGCTATGGCCAGTGGAGCTATGGAGAGCCATTTTGTTACTGTGATGAACATATGGGAAACTATCATCCTATGTACGTGGATTCTTAGATTTGTACATGCGCAGGATGTGCATGATCATATGATCGACGACCTATGTTTGGTCGTCTGTTTGGGGGTGGAAAGCAGTGGATTTAGTGAGCTTGGTGTCCAATAGCGACCAGAGACTCGACTAAAATGTGCTGAGGAACCTATTGTCCCAGTCGGAGATGATGGTCTGTGGTATCCCAAAATGGACCCACACTCATTCGAAGAAAATCTTAGCAGTATTTGTTGCTGTGATATTCTTCTTGCAGGCTGTGAGGATGGCTATCTTCGAAAACTGATCAACAACCACAAATACGCAGTCATTGTCGTGCTTGGTGGACGAAAGGCCAGACATGTAATCCATGGAGATGGATTCTCAAGGCTTCTCGGGAGTAGGAAGAGGGGTGTATAAGCCTTGATTCTTGATGGTTGGCTTGGCAATGGCACATGCAGTGCAAGATTGGATATACTTGTTGACATCCTGTCGAATTTTTGGCCAATAAAAATGTTTCTGAAGAATGGCCAAAGTTTTATCCACACCAAAATGTCCTACCATCCGACTATAGTGGGATTCCCAAATCATCTTTGCACACTCTCCTATAGGAACACAGAGATGGCCTAGATGGCATAATAGTTCATCCTAAATGTGAAAATCAATGACATCTGTGCCTGTACCCAAGAGATGATATGTGGTGGTGAAGTCTGGATCTTGCTGATAAAGTTGGGGCCACTCAGATGCCTCATGTCCACGGGAATGGAGCATAGTGGTGAGTGTAGACATGGGAGGTTGACTGAGGCAGTCAGCAACACGATTTTGTATCCATGTCTTATACTTGATGTTGATATGGAACTGTTGTAGGTAGCTGGACCACTTCTAATGGCAGTCGTTCTACAATTTCCCATGTGTCTGTATGAACTGTAGAGGCTTGTGCTCAGTGTGGATGATCGTCTCCTTTCCCAGAATGTAATGTTTCCATTGACGACAGGATTTTAAATGGAATACATTTCCTTGTCATAGGTGGGGTATTTCCAGACAGTATCTAATAGTGTCTCACTATGGTATGCCACCGGATGACTGTGTTGAGTGAGAATTGCACCTATAGCATAGTCAGATGCATCAGTCTCAATCTCGAACAGTTGTTGCAGATCAGGCAAGGAGAGTATTGGAGCTGAGCACAAGTGATGCTTTAGATCATCGAAGGCTCGTTGTTGTTCCTTCCCCCACATGAACTTTTCCATGCCACCACCCTTGGTCACCTGGTTGAGGGCCCATGCAATATGGGAGAATCCTAACACGGATCATCGGTAGAAGTTGGCTAGTCCCAAGAATATTTGAAGCTCGGTTAGTGTGGTCGGGGCTGGCCAATCACAGATGACTTGGATCTTAGCCGGATCAACATGTACCCCATGCTCATCAACAATGTATCCCAAGTATTGGACCATGTTCATGCCAAAAGAGAATTTTTCCAAGTTAGAATATAGCGTGTGATGCCGCATAGTGCTCAAAACCTATTTAATATGCCGCATGTGCTCCTCCCAAGTTCTGTTGAAGATGAGGATGTCATCCAAATATACCACCACAAAATAGTTGGTGAAGGGTCTCAATACATCATCCATCAACCTCATGAAAGTGGTTGGTGCATTTGTTAAGACAAAGGGAATGACCAGCCATTCGAAGAGACCTTCTTTAGATTTGAAGGTTATCTTCCATACATCATTTGGTTCGATGGGAACCTGGTGGTAGCCAGACTTTAGGTCAATCTTGCTGAAGAAATTTTCCCCCTTGAGTTGGTCAAGAAGGTCATCAATCATGGGAATTGGGTATCGTTTCCTGACTGTGATTTTGTTTAAGTCTCTGTAATCAATTCAAAGTCGCCAAGTCCCGTCCTTCTTTTGTACCATCACAATCGAGCTTCTGCAAAGGGAGGAGTTGGGTCTGATGTTCCCCTTTTGAAGAAGTTGTTGGATCTGATGCCTGATTTTGTCATTTTCGATCAACGAGCGACGATAGATCGGTCCATTAGGTAGAGGTGCATCGAGGATCAGATCAATTGGATGCTTGACTTGGCAGTGCATCGGTACCCCGGTGGGTGAGGAGAAGATGTCTCTATATTCTTCCATGATCATGTCCACTTGCTTATGTTGCAAAGAGAGGCTATGTGTAGAAGCCGCAGATGTGGTGGAAACCTTCTTCTTACTGTGAGCACAGATCACAAAGAAGATGAACTTCCTAGTCTGTGAAATGACCTTACTGCATTTCTTAGCAGAGATTAAATAAATATCGATAGACGGCGCTACCTCTGGTATCTTGTACAATTGTCTACCCAAAGTAATAATAACACTATGGGATCTAGACTCATACATAGCATGACGCTTCCACAAATATGGTTGTCCTAAAATAACATCACAAACTTCAAGGGGAGAAATATCACACAATACCTCATCTTTGAAAGGCTTGATGTCATAGGGAAGACGACATTGTTGGTTGACACGGAGATCTCTCCCTTAGCGAATCCAACCGATGGTGTAGGGTTGTGGGTGCGGTGTCATCGGCAGGTCCAGCCACTTGATGACCTCTGTTGAGATCAGGTTCTTCTGATTGACGCTATCAACAATGAAATGAAGTGGAGCCCCCTTTACCCACATATGTGAGTGAAAGAGGCGTTCCCCTTCCTCTGGTTCTTGTAGTTCGCTTGGATGGACTTTGGTGGTAGCAATAGTGGCACTGGGTTCAGCATCGATAATCTGCCTCCCTCCTTCTTGATTTGATTCGGAATACGAATCAGCTTATGACTCGAAAACTTTTAGCTCGGCTACGACTGACTACTTGGAGCGACATTCTTCAGTGTTGTGCCAAGGGATTTTATGGTACTCGCACCATTTTCATGTGTCCTTCTTCATCTTCTCATTGTCCTTCTTGTGTTGCAGCTTGGATTGGTTGTTATGAGAGTGGCCATCTCGACTCAGTCCCTTGTTGTGTGGGTTGGGGTTGCCTTTTCCCTACTTTGTCTATGAGGAGTTTGTAGATCCAAACTCTTTCCTCTTCTGCTTAAATTTTTGCTCGATCTTGACAGCATATCTATAAGTCGTGCCCAATGAGGCGATGTCCAGAAACACCATTTTTGTTTGAATGTATCGATGCAAATAGTTGCGGTATTTCAGCACCATATGTCTCTCAAAGTCTTTGATACCCAATTTGGTACGCAGGGTATGGAAAATATTGGTGAAATCTGGTACTGTCTGGTTCCTTTCTTGTCACAGGGTGGTCCATCTGGTGTATTGGTCCTCGTAGCTTCTAACAGGGTAGTATTATTCTTTAATGGTGTCCCAGAAGGAATCCCATGTAGGGGAAACCAAAAATATTGTAGATTCCTCTACAGCCATTTTCTCAGATTAAGTATCCCACCAGTCCTTAACATGGGGGGCGATGGCCTTGAGGAGTGCAAAAGTAATATTTTCCCTATCGAAAAAATTGTGGACAGAAAAATACCCTTTGAGAAGATTCAACCATTTATCTACAACATTCACATCTATCAGTCCTTCAAGTAATGTAATATCAAAATTTACATGTACCTTGAAGGGGTTTGCATGGCTTCTTGATGAAGATGCTTCTCCTATGGGCAGTCGTCGAAGGATCTGCGCAAAGTTATCCATCATTTTGTTGCTTTTTCGCATGAGGGTTTCCTCAAGCAACATTTTAATAGGATCTCCTGCTCCATCATCTTTCTTTTCATCCCCTGTGGGTTTTTTTCGGCCTTGGCGTGGCCGATCTTGCAACAACTCGATTGGTTTGAGTCCCAACTTCTTGTACCCAAATCTTGTCGGGGAAATGCACGAAGAAAAATAGATGAAGGGCAGACCGCTCTGATACCACTGATTCAGATTTAGGAGAAAAACAAAATGATAAATAGATTAAATACAATAAACACAGAGATATGAATAACTACACATATATCCAGTGAACAATAACTTCTATTGAATAAATGAAATAGGTTGAAACTATAAAATTACAGAACTGAAACACTTGCTCGGATGGTGGTAGCTATCTCTAAGAAGAGATGTGGCTACTACACGCATTCGTCTGAGCAGAATGATTGCAATGAGGCTCCGGAGGCCTTTTTGATATTACACATGAATGCCAAAACCATAGACATCCAAAAACCTAACCCTAGGAGGTGAAACGCCAAAAGTCATGTGGGCCCTTATGGGTAAGTTGGTACCTCAACTTCCCGGGGTCGTAACTTTTGCATACGACCTCCATTTTAGGTGCGTGATAGCCCATTGGAAAGGTCTTTTAGAGAACTACACATTACGCCATCAAACTCTAACCCCATCTACAGTTTGATTGTGGCGAGCCAAAAAAACACTTTTTAGGGCTCCAAAACAGCCCTGGAAGTACAACAAGATGTGTTGACATGAAAACATACAAAATAAGCTAGTTGGATTAGATGAGAGGCCACCAGTATCCACCTGGAAGATGTGTAGGGCTTCAGACAGCCCCAGAAGTGTAGACCCCACAATTACAAAGAAGTACAGAAGAACGTGTTGAACTAAAAATGGACAAGAGGAGCCAGTTGGAATAGGTGGGTGGCCACCAATATCCACCTGGATCATTCAATGATGGTTGTTGTAAAACAAATTAAAATATACAAAAATGAAATCTTAAGTTAATGTTATAAGGAAATAACAATTACTCACAAACTTTGTTATCAACCATTTTCTTCCTTGTCGTCCTGTTTTATGTGTTGAATGGGTTCCATTTTGTTTTCTTTTTTGCAAGAAAATACTTGAAAATCAATATTTAATGCTAAATTATTTATTTATATGTACCTAATAGAAAATTTCAATGATTTCATACATTTGAAGTACATTGTTGTTGAGATGGCTCCTCCTACGATGCAATTATGTCCATTTCTTTTACCATATCATTGTACACTTTTTTCGACATTCCTACTGGCATGTTTTGGATATCAGCTCATTGATCCTTTGGGATTTTCATAATCTTCCTAAAAAAAGTAACATGACAATAAACTATTTTTATATTTATATATGAAAACTAAATATAACAAAATTGATATTAATAAAGGAATGGATTGTTGTATTATATACATATTCTGGAAAAGCATTTTTAGGCATATTAATTTTTGAATGATTCTTTTTTGTTGTTGTATGTTTTTTATATTGTAAGTCTGACAGGTCTCATTGACCATTGCTCTAGAAATGCTTCCTATAGTTTATATATAACCTGGTTGTTGGAATCATTGGATCGATTTTTGTATTGTAAGTGGAAAGTACATCTATACTTTCGTTCCACTATATCCCTTATAGTTTTGTAAAAAAAAAAATCCCCTTTCTGTAACCTCCAACACCAGTCCAAATGAGCTAAGGACCAATTCATAATCATTTACATCTTCTATCATTTTTATTTTCTTAGGACGACATTTTGTTCCTTCATTGTTGGTCCCTGTAGAACATTAAACATATGTGAATTAATAGATTGTTTGAAGCATGCTATCTAATATTTTAGTATATTATTAATGAAAATTCAAAAAAAAACTCATATTGAATAGAATTTTTTCATTCACCTAATTCTTCCTTTTGCAATTTTTCCATCAAGTTTTTGCGCTCTTCTGCACTTAGAACACAAAGAATCTTATACAGATTCCTCATTTTATGGCTCTGCAGGACACACACTAACCAATACATATTAGTTAAACTTACATATAGTTCAAACATATTAATTTTGTATAGAATTTACAAAGAACTTGTCTTTTTAACATATTAATTTTGTATAGAATTTACAAAGAACTTGTCTTTTTTGCCTTTTTGGATGTGTT
>ML794793.1:175654-198568 GCA_009831015.1 Picea engelmannii
CATATTAATTTTGTATAGAATTTACAAAGAACTTGTCTTTTTAACATATTAATTTTGTATAGAATTTACAAAGAACTTGTCTTTTTTGCCTTTTTGGATGTGTTATCATTGTGTCGATCAGAATTTTTGTTACTTGAACTATTCTCACACATTTTTTTATCGATATATATCATGTACCATTCAATACACAAGCTGTTAAATATATTTTATAAATAAATCACATAATTTTCTACAAAAAAAAAAATGGTGCTCTTTCATAATATAAAAGCACCGGTGTGTTCCATATATGAAACGCATCGATATCAAAAAAAAGATTTTTAACAAAAATATAAATTACAACAATGCGATATGTATCTTTATCAGCACCGCTCCAATAGAAGAAAAAAACTGAAAATAAAAAAAATATATCGTGAACAAAGAAAATTACACATCGACGAACAATTTTTTTTTAATTATGTTGCAGCATTACTGGCGTGTTTTATCTGCAAGCGTACTGGTGCGTTAGATTCAATCAAGCACAACGATTAATTGAAACCATTTGAAAAAAAAACGTGACAGGGCCAAGAGGGTTTAGATCTAATGCATCACATGTCAAACACATTTTATATGGAAACATAAACCCATTAAATCTAAAATTCCTAAAATGAAAAGTTGTAATTATGAAGTGATAGAGGGAGTTAAACCCTAAGGTGAAATTTTGCAGTCACATAAGAAAAAAGAAGCAAGGGTTTAAGGTAAGTATGGAATTTTTTATTTTTTTTTAATTAAATCTAAATAGAGATAAAATTGTAAAAAAAATTATTAATAAAATCAACAGTAAAATTTAAAATTTTTACTATGCAAGGTTTTGAGTGAATCACAAAACCCTTCAAATTCTGATTTTCTGAATAATTTTGTTGCTCCAAAAGGGTTTCAAATGAATCACCATACCCTTCAAATTCTACTCTTCTGAATAAGTCTCTTGTTCCAAAGTATTGATCTGTTGCTCCATGGTGCTCCTATGTTTGTCTCTCTTTCAAATCTCTCCCCTGTAAATTTTGGTAAAATAATAAAATACTAAATAGCTTAATACCCAGGAAATATTTTATGAAAAGGGTTTTAAATGAATCACCATAACCTTCAAATTTCGATCTTCTGAATAATCTTGTTGTTCCAAAGTATTTTGTTGCTCCACAGTGCTCTCTAGTATGGCTCTCTTGCAAATCTCTTCACTGTAATTTTTTGTAAAATAATGAAAAAGTGAATAGTTTTTTACTATTTAATGACTATGAAATTAGATTTTAAATTCCCGCTCATTTTTCAATTGTAAAAAAACAAAGTTGCGCTTTTTTTTTAAGTTTTTTGAAACCCCTATGCGTCTATTAATATAATGCACTGGTGCATTTCTGTATAAAACACATCGGTGCACTTAAAAATTTTGGAGCACCGATATCATATAATTCATTTTTATTTATTTATGAACAGGTGCGACTCATAAAGAAACGACCTGATGCTTTATATTGTTATATACGCAATGGTGCATGTTTAAATAAGCGCATCATTATTCTTTCAAAGTTGTCTGAATTTTTATTTGCACACAAAATAGTATATTCATCTTAAATTATCTTTTAGGATGCATCAACATGACTTGAAGTACTTCATAGTATACATTTTCCACTAAAAGTCACTTTATTCTTAAAAATTTATTGTTGATTTTTCTCAAATGCAGGGAGAAAAGCTTATAATATCAAATGGCCAATTCTTCAAATTCTATCCTGTTCCATATTGCTCAAAGTCCATCGTGGAGTTCTCCCTTTCCATCTCGAGTAAGTTCAAATTTTATTTATATTTCGATTATCTAATTGAATTAATTTTTTTTATCCTTGTCAATCTGAATAAAAATGTATCCAAATTTGCAGGATCCTAATTCAGAATCGAATTTAGATGAAGATAATATTCCACCAATTCAAAAACCTCAGAAGCTCTTATCAGGGGAGACATACCACAAGCAGTTGGTAGATGAAAATGAACAACCACTTTACACTTCCAATAATAACTTGCTATCTTCCAGCTGCAATCCTGGGTCAACGATGGTATTAATTAATGTTGGGTATAATGTAATTTGAACAAACCAATTGCATTGTTCTTACTAATATAATTGATGTGTTAATGTTCAATATTTTTGAAATTAGGATTCTGATGATGAGTGACCTACCTATGATCTTCCATTGCACCCCACTACAATGTAAAATCAAGATAAGGTTGCAATAAGAGCACAACTTGGAGAGGAATCATACCAAGAATGGTTGAATCAACCACCTATTTAATTCCCACTATGTCCAGATTCACCAATTAGGATTGACTACAACAATAGTAGTTCTTCACAAGTTGGCAATGGAGTCAATGAAATAGAGATTGGTATGGATGATTATTTATGAGATACAACTCCCATGGAGACAATGTTGTTAGATTCATTCCAGAACGATGAGTGAGGGGATGATGCTCATATCACTGATACCTTATTCAAAAGTTTGAAATCTGCTTCCACCACCCCTCTCTTTGGACCTAGACGGTCAAAGTCTACCCAGTTGGGGACAACAATGTTACTGTACAACTTGAAATCAAAGTTTGGCATGTCAAACGCATGTTTCTCGGCAATATTGAGGTGCTTAACCATCATTAATTCCCTTATAATTTGAGAAATCTTGTCACACAATCAACATTAAAAACGATCGATTTTATGAACTTTAAATGACATTGTATGATCTGGATTATTTTCGACACGAAATGAGAGCGGAGATATAATAAAGAAATGTACAAATATATCTCATATATCCAATAATATAACAGATATATATCAGATATATAACCATAAACACAGAGATACAGTAATACACAATTTCTATTAATGAGCAAAATGTACAAAACTGTACAAATACAGAGTGAAAGACTCTCTAAAAAGGCGGCAGCTTATTTTTTGAGAAGAGATGTGACAGCTACACTCATTCGCAAGAAAATGATTGTTACAATGAGGCTCCAACAACCTTTTAAACATAATTAAAATCCAAAACCTTAACCCCGAAAGATGAAAAGCCAACAGTTTTGTGGACCCGATTTTGGGTAGTTTGGTGTATCAACTTTCGGGGGCATAACTTTGTCATACGATCTCCATTTCGGACGCCCGATAGCTCGTTGGAAAGGTATTGACGAGGAGATTCATTTTGGGGGCTCAATCTGAGACATTGGTTATCTTTAAGATTCCATATCGTGAAAAAACATCGTTTAGGCCCTCAAAATGGCCCCGGAAGTTTAGGACCCAAAAAACTACTAAAAATAGTAAATTGCCAACAAATTGTTTTGAACCAGTTGGAATAGATGGGTGGCCACCGATATCCACCCGTATCAATATTTCCCCCTTAGGAATCAATGGTCTCCATTGCATTGAGTTCCCAGGGGAGAGGGGGAAACGTTTGTTGAATCTGAATCTTGGTGAACTGTTTGCCTTGTTGGAGAAGTTGTGTTGCTTAGCTTGTTGAAGACTGTCACGAACCTATTGTTGGTGGGATTGAATCTGTTCAACCAACCTGTTGTATCTTGGCTTGATTGAGTAGTGTGTAGGTACCATTGTAGTTGAAGAAACAATATCTTATTTCTCTTCTGCAATCTACTTATGTTGGAAAGAAAGGTTGCAGTGGTTGCAGTGTCCTTTTGTTCACCTTTTGAACAGATTGTGAAGAGCCTGAATTTTGCAGTATGAGAGATTACCTTGCGGCATTATTTTGGTGGGACAGTAGTCAGAACTACCTTTGTTATCTTGTAGACATGACTCCCCATAGTAACAATGACACTATGGGGTCAAGACTCATAAATAGCATGGTGTTTCCACATATATGGTTGGCCCAAAAGAACATCAAGGAAATCCAGCGGGGAAACATCACATAATACCTCATCCTTTAAGGGTAGGATGTCATATGACAATCAACACTGTTGGTTGTCACAGACATCTCGTCCCTGGAAAAACCACCCAATGTTGAATGGTTGTGGGTGTGATGTTGTCGACAATCCCAATTATTTGACAACCTCTGCTGAGATGAGGTTCTTCTGGATTCCCCTATCAATAATAAAATGCAGCGAGGTCCCCTTCACCCACATCTATGAATGAAAAAGGTGCTCCCCCTCTTCAGGATCTACTGGTTCTTCTGATTGAATTTTCTGACAATAGCAGTGAGGTCTACGTCGATGATTTGTCTTCTACCATTATTTTCTGAATCAGGTTTCAGCTCCTTTTCTTTGATCTCGGCCACCAATGATTATTTTGAGCGACATTCATCAGTGTTGAGCCAGGGGATTTTATGGAAATCGCACCACTTTCCAGTCTTCTTATTTGTCTTTCCACTACCCTTCTTTTCCTATGGCTTGGAATGGTTCTCTAGAGGCTAGTTGTTAGGGTCACCTTTAGCATACTTTGGTTGTTGTGGATTTGAAGACCCGAACTCATGTTTGTTCTAGTGCCTAAATTTATACTTGATTTTGATAGCATATCGATCAGCATCTCCCAGTGATGAGATGTCCAGAAAATCCATTTTGGTTTGGATGTACCTATGCAAAGCTCCGCGGTATTTCAGAACTAGATGTCACTCATAGTCTTTGATACCCATCTTGGTGCACAAGGTATGGAAATTATTTGTGAACTCTGGCACTGTTTGGCCCCTCTCTTGCCACAGTGTGGTCCATCTCATATATTGTTCATCATAGTTACCAACAGGGTAATGTTGTTCCTTGACTACATCCACAAAAAAATCCCAAGTGGGCTCGACCCCATATATTCCAAACTCCTTTATGGAACTTTACTCCCAATAATTTTTTCGCCAATGTTTGACATGGGGGAGAGACTTAAGGAGTACAAAGGTGATCTTTTCCTTGTCAAAAAAATTGTGAACGGAGAAATAACCTTCTAGTAGATTTAACCATTTTTCTAGGGCATCTTCATCTATCTGACCTTCAAATACGAGAATATGAAAATTAACTTGTACCTTGAAAGGAGAAGTGCCTCCAAAGTGGTCACTTGATGAAGGTGCACCTGATGTTATCGGTAGATGTTGAAGGATGTGGGAAAAATTTTCCATCATTTCGTCCCTATGTCGCATGATATCTTGCTCAAGCAACAGATTAATAGAATATTTTGCTCTGCCATCTTTTATTTCTTCCACCATGGAGGGTTTATTGGGCATGCGAGAGCGATTGTACTCAATAGAGACAAGCTCAAGACCCAAATCGCTATACTCGGACCTCGTCACGGACATGCACTGAAAAATGATCATAATGATTAAACTAACTTTGAGGAAGATATCTGCATCCTCATTACTATGGGCTCCTAATCATGCTTACCGAACTAGATGGTTGGAATCTCTCGCATGGGAACTGAATCTTCAATTGTTGGCTTTCGATCTAGAGGGGGTGCTTGTTTGGATGCTTATTGTGTGGCTTCCACTACCACTAGTGGTTCCGGGTCAAGGGGGTTCAAGAGAAGCCTACTCTGATACCACTAATCCAGATTATTTTCGACACAAAATGAGAGCAGAGATATAATAAAGAAATGTACAGAGATATCTCAGATATCCAATATAATAAAAGAGATTTATCATAGATATAACCATAAACACATATGTTACACATCAAAATTCCACACTTAAGTATCTCACCCTAAGTGTCGCAAGTGTCGTAAAAGTGTTGTATGCACCTTGATAAGTGTTGCAAGTGTCCTCAAGTGTCGTATGCACCTTAATAAGTGTTGCATGCACTTTTCTATGTGTTTCTATGTGTTTTAACCCCTTGAAACCATCAAAGAACATTTTCCATGATCCCTAAGTCGTATTGGAGGAAGAAACCCATCATTTCGAGGCCAGAAACACACTTTTTACTTGAAAAATCGACCTTTTTTGGGCATTTTTGAAGGGTAGTGCCCCCCTCGCAATGCTGGGGGAGTGCTACCCCATACATCAACGCCCCCTTTACCTTATTTACGGATCACTGATATAGGATCAACGCTCTGTATCTAACTATAGGGGAGCAATGATTTTGGTTAGAGTAAAATTTGGAGAATCCCGCCTCTTTCTGAAGGCCAACTCTTGGAGATGAGGTTGGTTTGGATAGAATGTTATCCTATCGCACTATCCTAGGATAAGATCCTAACTTAAAGGATTCATATCCTCAACTAATCCCCAAATCTACGCACGGTGGTTGAGTTTCTCAAGCCTATAAAAGGAGGTCATTCCAAGGTGAAAAGGGGGAATCTTTTAGATAGCAAACTTATGATCTTGGTAGCATCATGCAAGGGTTGGACGAGGGAAGCTTGGAGGAGTGTTGCATCATCATCCATGTTTGTAATTATTCTCTTTGGGTTCTCATTTTAATATACTTGGCCTATTTCCTTCAATCTTGTGTATTCTTGCATATGCTTGTCTATTGTTCCTTCAATCTTTGTAGATGAATTTGTTTGATCTAATCTTGTAGAGTGGGAGTTATTTGTTTATCCTTGTTGTCTATTGCATTGCAGGTATTAAATTGTGCTAAGGAGTTTGGAGATCAAGCTCGAATTGGAAGCAGTGAGGACAAAATTTGAAACTAGGTGCATCACACCTTTTCTCCTTCTCTCTCTTTCTGATTAGTTAAACTAAATTCAAAGGGATGTTAGTGTCCACTTGTGTTTTTTTGTCTTGGTATTAGGGTTTTGTACTCCAAGGGAATATTCACCTATCCACAAGGGAATTATTCTGTAACAGAAATTGGTGACTCCATTGGGCAAGGACATTGACTTGTCTTTCCTTGGATCGTCTGAACCTTTTCCTAGTTTGATCTTGTTTAGTTGATTGGTTTTTAACCTTCCCTCTTCCCTATATTTCATCAAGCAATAGTCATAGTTACCAAGCCAATCTCTGTTGAATGTTTTCTTTCTCATGCTTATTTTCAAGCATCTAGAGGACTAGCACTACCTAGAGTGGCTACCAGGGTGTCGGTTATCTGATCAACGCTCCTCAGTGGTATCTTAGGGAGCGTTATAGTGTGTTGTGTCTTTGTTTTAGGCAGCGTTGATCTCTTGTTTTGAGCATATCTAGGAAAATATTCTTTGTTTTACTTAGTCCTTTGTTAGAGGTCTTTTGCCGAGAGTATGTATGTTTGCTTGTGACTTTGTTTAGGTTGAGTCTATGGTTCCTTATCACTCTTTTCGTTGTCTTGTTTGAGCTTGCAACCATTTCCAAATTGCAATATTGATTCGCCTTGTTTCTTCTTGTTGTCATCTGGGTCTTGCAAAAGTTTATGATTATCTGACTGATTGAAAAGGTCTGCAAAGGTTTATTGGTCTTAAGTTAATTTTCAAATCATTCCTCTTTGAATGATTTGATACTTTATGCTTATCACAACCTATCTTGGATCGCTCTTTCTTGTTGCTTTTTTTGTCAAGACATTTGAGTGATTTCTCTTTCTCCCTATCATTTTTTGGATTCTTCTCTGAACTTTCTTATATTCCTTGAATTCTTGTCGATTGTCGAGTCCTTGATTGAGTGAGTTATTATACTTATTTCTTTCAGTTCTCGTTATCCTTTGAGTACATTCTTTGTTTGAAATATTTTTGCTTCATGTCTTTTGTATCTGCATCTGACTCTTTCATTTTGATTGAAAGTAATGAAGCATTAATGGATTTGCATTTTCTTTATTTTAAAATCAAATAAAGAAGATAATTGTGTTCTTTCTTTTTTGTAGTGTAGTAGATTGCATTTAAAAATTTGTATTTGAGAATTGGGTGTTTTAGTTGAAGAAATTTGAACCTCTTCTCCATCCCGTATGTAGGATTCATTGAAGAAAAATATTTGCATCTCATTATTCTGCATTCTTTTGGAGTCGAGTATAAAACATCATAAGTTTCACTTTCGCACCCTTGAGTAAACAACAGCCCTAAAATGAAGCGCTTATAAAATTGACCAGACACTTTTATATTATCTAGTAGCAAACATACATTAGATTAAAGTGTAGGAATTTGGAATAGGTTGTGAGGATAACTTTCCAAAGCCATCAGACAAACATAGAATCTTGTGTTAGGGAGCGGTAAATCCAATTGTTTGTATAAGCATAGTTGGGATCCTCCTCTCACACAGGGGTTAAACATGAGGTCATGTGCAGGAGAGAAGCAAAGATTTCCCCTGTTAAGCGTAACCCACGTAGTGAAAAGATAGTATATTGGTGGTTCTTTCTGAGAAATGACTGGTTTCATTTGGTCTCAGAGCTTCGTGAATCCTAAATCCGTTCAGGGTTCTCAGTAGTATTTTGGTCCACTTGTCTTCAGTTCTCTTGAAGAATTTTGGACTTTTTATCCTGCCCATACGTTCCTTCCTGACTATCGACTGTACCCATCAGGAGGTTGACTGTGAGTTGGTAACCTTAGTCTCCTATATATGTAGGGTTGATACACAAGGTGACGGTGAAGGTGAGTCTTCGCTACACCTAGATCAAATGTTGGACAAACTCACTCGGGATCCTTGGAGGATACACCCACGGGTAAAATTGTGTTGGAACTTTCACCAAGGTGTAAGTTCGTTAAGCAGGTCGCCAACGTAATTGATCCACCTGCTCTATTATAACCCCTTCCTATATTGATCTCGCGATGTTGGATTTCATCACCAACTAGTGGTTTCAATGTGGGAAGGTTTGTTTGATTGTTTGTTTCTTAGATTTGTAGCGTGTGATTTTTGTTTTCCTTAGTGGACCTTAGGTCAAGTCATTTTCAATGGTGTCAATTCTTGGGAGTACCAACAAAGGAACCCGTTTTCCCAAGGAACCTTTTGCATTTCCTTATTTTGGAAATGTTGGTCCTCCATGCATTGCCACACCGAGTCTTTCGAGACTCACCATCGGGTTACCAGTTTGGTTGTTCCCCACTCCGGTGATCTCAACTTTTCCTAGTGTTTTGAATGCACCTAATGCTTTGGATGTAAGCACACCACCCACAAATCAACCTCATGTATACCTTTCACCTTCTTCACCCATCAGGTCTCCTTACCTTTCTCCTTCTTCGCCTAGTGAAAGCTCTAAAGCAAGTAGCCAGGTTGATAAGAAGAAGAAGAAATGGAAGAGAAAGAAGAAGAAGAATCAGAAAGAGACCAAGCCTCCAACTGCATTAGGTCATGTTGGATCCAAAAAACCACCTACTGCTAATTGTACTGGGAGTGTTGATAAAGTCAACAAGCCTAAAACGAAGAATCCTAAACCCAAATTCCCTTGCAGGCTTTGTAAGGGTGACCACTTTTTGAGGGATTTCCCTGGTCTCCCCAAGGTCTTAGAAATGTGTTCTTCCATGTCATTAGCCCCTGCTAAACATTCTAGTAACACCCCTTCAACCGGTGACCTTAAAGTTGGTAAGAAGAATAGAACTGTCCAATTTCCTTGTATGTTATGAGAAGGTGATCATTACTCTCACCTTTGCCCTCGTATGGACGAGGCTTCTTATCTTTTGGAAAAGATTCAACTTCCAACTAGTTATCATAAGATCTCTCCCAAACCGTCATTAGTTGATGAAATAGTCAATTTGGTTCCATCCCCGGTCAGTCTAGTTGAGCAGGTGGTCAATCTGGTTTCATCCTCGGTTGAACCACTAACCCATGTAGTGGATCTAGTTCCATCATCGATAAGCCTGAATCTTCATCTGAAAAGTGAAACCCAAGTGACTAATCTAGTTTTTTCATCGATCATCCCCACTCTTCATCTAAAGAGTGTCAAAGTGGTCAATCCAATTCTGTCATCGATCGATCCCTCTCCTCCCTTGAAGAGTGAAACCAAAGTGGTCGATTTGGTTCCATCATTAGTCGATCCCACTTCCCATTCAAAGAGTGAGGATGTCACTTAGGTCTACCTTGTTAATATTGATTAGCCCCGATAAGGGGGTACTCTACCTGTCCCGATGACACCCCCTTCAAGCAATCACATGATTTCTATTAATTGGAATCATTTGACAGAACCTCATCTTCCTTCTTATGTGTCTTTCCAAATGACCATGCAGGTTTGTGATAGGAATATTCCTAACACTATAATAGACAAAGGTCCTTCTGTTAGCATATTATCCCTGAATTCTTGGCAAGCTTTTGATTCGCCACAGCTTGTGCCCGTGACTCAGAATCTGCTGACCTTTGACATAACAGTTATTCAACCTTTAGCGATCCTTCCTCAGTTTCCGGTTACTTTGGGAGGAAAAATAGTCCACGTCGATGTGATGGTAGTTCACAACCCCTTGGACTTTAACCTACTCATAGGGCGAGACTATGTCTACGTTATGAGAGCTTTTGTGTCCACTCTCTTTCAAGTGATATGTTTCCCTCACAATGGAAACATAGTAACAATCAACCAGCTTTCATTCATTGAGCCTCATCTAATGGTCAGCCATTCACCTTCCATGAATAGTCCATACATGTCAGTAATGTCTACCCCGCCATAGGTCAATTATTTGACGGCCTACCCCATGCATTCAACCCCGCACGAGAGGGAATCTCTCCCTTATCCTGACTTAGATCTAGTAGTTGACATGGTAATCTCTTCGATAGGGCTATTAAGATAGATCTCCCTACCCTTATCGAGTTCGTTGACATGTATTCCTTCCGGAGTGTTTTTCTTCCATCTAGCGAAGATATTCTGGAATCCATGGTTGACGTTTGTCCCTTGACATGTATTCCTTCCAAATCATTGTCCTCTTAGAATCCATGATCAAGCAGAGGTCTTGAGCATGGTTTTTATTATCTGTGGCAAGCTCGTTAAAAAATGAAACAGAGGTCTTGAGCATAGTTTTGCTTCTCTGTGGCAAGCTCGTTAAAAAATGAAACAGAGGTTTTGAGAATAGTTTTGCTTCTCTATGGAAAGCTCGTTAAAAAATGAAACAAAGGTCTTGAGCATAGTTTTTCTTCTCTGTGGCAAGCTCTTTAAAAAATGAAATAGAAGCTATGAGCATGGTTTTCCTCTCTGTAGCAAGCTCGTTAAAAAATGAAAAATTCACCTCTCCTATCAAGTCGAGTCTTTTCACTAGATCTTGTAGATATCGAGTCGAGTCTTTAGCTAGATCGTGTAGATGTCGAGTCGAGTATTTCGTTAGGTCTCATTTTTTAACCTTCCTTTCATCTGCCTTTTTCAGCTGACCCTTTTTCCTCATCTGGTATAGAAATCGGTGAAAATATAAGCGTTGACGAATGAAACAAAGCTTGGGGAGGCATATATCTAGCCTTTTATTATCATTATGAAGTTAAGCCGCTAGATTTTCAAGTTGGGGGAAGAGTACCAACCATCCATGGGTATCCCTCAAAACCTTTGGAAATTACGTTGGGAAATTACAAGCATAGTTTAATTTTGTTTCAAGCTTGTGTAAAAATGAAACCAATTCTGAGCTTAGTATTTATTATTTCTCGTGCTCGTAAATGCATGAGAATGTGACCGAGTATAATTTTATCACTTTTTCGGACTCGTAAAGGTTATATGAAAAAGGAACCCCCTGGAGTTTTCTTTAAGCTATTTTTAGGTTCTCTAAACATGAAAAGATTTATGAGTGATCTTGCTTCCTTTCACACTCGTTAAAAGGTTTGAAAGGGCATATTTCGAGTAGTATTTTATCTTTTTTCGGCCTCGCGAGACTAATTACGAAAAATGAACACTCTAATCAAGCATGATTAGAAGAATTCTCCCCTGTATTGGTTTACACTTTTTTCGGGCCTGGGAGACTAAATTTACGAAAAAGTCATCCATGGAGTCGCCTTTAAGTTCTTTTCAGACTCTCTAAACATGAAAAACCATCGAGTTTTCCTTCTTTGCACTCACTAAACTACACATTGAAGGACCCATATGGGAACGAACCCTTACTTCTTCCAGTTCGTTAAATAAAGGAAGAGGAACTTACCGAAGGTGAGTTATATCAAGCATGTGTTACCCTCCTCAAGCTCATTAAATGAAAAAGAGGTACTCATCTATCTGGGTGGGGCAAAAATTGAAGAAAGTGGGTCAATTTTTTGGAATCCTTTATGGTAACTATTGTCTCCCTTGAACATGGCACATGTTTGGGTCTCATCTTACAGTTGGGTAATCTGCTTGTCTATGAGTCATACCAATTCCATGTGTTGCCATACTTTTTCATCCAGTCAAAGAGTGTTCTTATTGTCGTCACATTACATTCTTGGTACTCGTCGAGTCAATGTTTCCAAGACAGTTTTCATGTCTCATCATGTTCAAGGGAAGTTTCACTTCAAACCATCCATCTACAGTATTTCCAGTTTCCATTTCCCATGTCAATCCATACTCATTCGATTCATCGTCTTACATCACTTTCCTGTGTCAGTTTCGTGTCAATGATGGGGGATACATCAAGGCCCTCCTTCGACGATTCTTTTCCTGTCGACTTTAACACGTCATATGGGAAATTGACATAGAAACCAGTTAATACCTTGGGACCTGCATGCCTCAATGGAAGGCCTCCTCGCTTCCGATAGTAAGTTTACATCATTGACCTTTGATCGGATTATTCCATGAATGTTTGACCTCAACTCATTTATTCACATTCATTGGAATGTACTAGGGTACCATGGGAGTCATTGACATCATTGGTGATTTCCCTCACACTTTTTAATGGTTTACCTCAATGATCAATAACCAAGTGGTTTCTACCACGTTCGACATCAAATCATCTATTCACGTGGCTGGATTCGTACCACATTGGGATTGGGATGAAGACCCTAGGTTGAGCGTTCACTTTGTTATCTGCTTTTCCCAGGCTACGAAGGAGATCATTTAAGCATGATGATATATATAATGTCAGGTAGATCCACATTGTATTGGTTCATGGCTATGTTTTATCATCTCGTAGCTCCACTGTGTATTTTTCGTGGCTACGATCATTTCACGTCATGGAGATATGGATCCACATTGTATCTCTAGTGGCCATATCCTTAGTCAGTATTTTTCATGGATACGCAGTGTATTGGTTGGCGACCCTACTTTGAGTCATCTCATATTTCGATCATAGGTATGCATGCCTCAGAAATGGAACATATATGAATATTGTTTGATGATTGTTTGTAGCTTCTGTCAGGTTCTCCAACTCCACACCCTTGCACTGAAGAATTGTAAAGTGTTTCGGCCATCAGTTTCTATTCTGACCTCACACTTTAGGGGAAAATCTGTTACACATCAAAATTCCACACTTAAGTATCTCAACCTAAGTGTCGCAAGTGTCATAAAAGTGTCGTATGCACCTTGGTAAGTGTCACAAGTGTTGTCAAGTGTCGTATGCACCTTACTAAGTGTCACATGCACTTTTCTATGTGTTTATATGTGTTTATATGTGTTTTAACCCCTTGAAACCATTGAAGAACATTTTCCATGATCCCTAAGTCATATTGGAGGAAGAAACCCATCTTTTCAAGGCCAGAAACACACTTTTTACTGGAAAAAACGACCAATTTTTGGGCATTTTTGAAGGGTAGCACCCCCCTGGCCATGTAGAGGGAGTGCTACCCCATATATCAACGCTTTGTCTCTAACTATAGGGGAGCGATGATTTTTGTTAGAGGAAAATTTGGAGAATCTCGCCTCTTTCTGAAGTCAAGCTCTTGGAGATGAGGTTGGTTTGGATCGAATTTTATCCTATGGCACTATCCTAGGATCAGATTATAACCTGGAGGATTCATATTCTCAACTAATCCCCAAATATTCTCATGGTGGTTGAGCCTCAGAAGCCTATAAAAGGAGGCCATTCCAAGGAGAAAAGAGGGAAGCTTTTAGATATCAAAATTATGATCTTGGTAGCATCGTGAAAAGGTTGGACGAGGGGAGCTTGGAGGAGTGTTGCATGATCATCCATGTTTGTAAGTATTCTCTTTGGGTTCTCATTTTAATATACTTGGCCTATTTCCTTCAAGCTTGTGTATTATTGCATATGCTTGTCTATTGTTCCTTCAATCTTTGTTGATGAATTTGTTTCACCTAATCTTGTAGAGTAGGAGTTATGTGTTTCTCTTTATTGTCTATTGCATTGCAGGTATCAAATTGCACTAAGGAGTTTGGATATCAAGCTCAGATTGGAAGCAGCGAGGACAAACTTTGAAACTAGGTGCATCACACCTTTTCTTCTTCTCTCTCTTTCTGATTAGTTAAACTAAATTCAAAGGGATGTTAGTGTCCACTTGTGTTTTTATGTCTTGCTATTAGGGGCTTGTACTCCAAGGTAAGATTCATCTATCCGCGGAGGAATTACTATGTAACAATAGAGATATAGTAATACACAATTTCTATTAATGAGCGAAATGTACAAAACTGTAGAAATATAGAGTGAAAGACTCGCTAGAATGGTGGCATCTTATCTCTGAGAAGAGATGTGATGCATACACTTATTCGCAAGAAGATGATTGTTACAATGAGGCTCCAAAGGCCTTTTTAACATTAAGAAAATCCAAAACCCTAACCCTGGAAGATGAAAAACCAACAGTTTTGTGGAACTCGTTTTGGGTAGTTCGGTGTATCAACTTCTCGGGGGAGTAACTTTGGCATACAATATTTGTTTGGGGCGCACGATAGCTCATTGGAAAAGTATCGACGAGTAGCTTCATTTTGGGGGGTCAAGTGGAGATTTTGGCCATCACTAATATGATAGATCGTGAAAAAACATCGTTTAGGCCCTCAAAATGGCCTCGAAAGTTTAGGACCCGAAAAACTACTAAAACTAGTAAATTGCCAACAAACTATTTTGAGCCAATTCGAATAGATGGGTGGACATTGATATCCACCTAGATAAATCATCGATCCTTAGGAATAAATGGTCTCCATTGCATTGAGTTCTCAGGGGAGAGGGGAAAGCATTTGTTGAATCTGAATCTTGGTGAGTTGCTTGCCTTGCTGGAGAAGTTGGGTTTGTTTGGCTTGTTGAAGACTGTCACGAACTTGTTGTTGGTGGGATTGAAACTGTTCAACCAACCTGTTTTATCTTGGCTTGACTAGGCAATGTGTAGGTGCCATTGTAGGTGAAGAAACAATATCTTCTTTCTCTTTTGCAATCTGCTTCTGTTGGGAAGAAAGGTCTTCGGCCAAGGTTGTAGTGGTTGCAATGTCCTTATGCTCACCTTTTGAATAGATTGTGAAGAGGCTGAATTTTACAGTATAATAGATTACCTTGCGGCACTGTTTTGGTGGGACAGTAGTCGGAACTACCTCTGGTATCCTGTAGAGATGACCCCACAGAGTAACAATGACAATATGGGGTTGAGACTCATAAATAGCATGGTGCTTCCACATATATGGTTAGCCCAAAAGAACATCACAGACATCTAGTAGGACAACATCACATAATACCTCGTCCTTGAAGGGATGCATGTCGTATGAGAATCAACACTATTGGTTGAAACAAATATCTCATCCTTGGCGAAGCCACCTGATGTTGTATGGTGGTGGGTGTGGTGTTGTCGACAATCCCAGTTGTTTGACAACCTCTACTGAGATGATGTTCTTCCGGCTTCTGCTATCAACAATAAAATGCAGCGAGGTCCCCTTCACCCACTTCTATGAATGAAAAAGGTGCTCCCCTCTTCAGGATCTATTGGTTCTTCTGGTGGAATTGTTGCGGTCGCGACAATAGCAGTGGGGTCTACGTCGATGATCTGTCTTCTCCCATTATTTTATGAATCAGGGTTCGGCTCCTTTTCTTTGATCTCGACCACAAATTATTTGTTTGAGCAACAGTCATCAATGTTGTGCCAGGGGATTTTGTGGAAATCACACCACTTTCCAGTGTCCTTCATATTTTTGTTACCCTTCTTTTCATGTGGATTGGATTGGTTTTTTGGAGGCTGGTTGTTAGGGTTGTCTTTACCATACTTTGGTTGTTGCGGATTTTCAGACCTAAACTCTCGTTTGTTTTGGTACCTAAATTTCTACTCAATTTTGACATCATATTGATAGGAAACTCCCAGTGATGAGATGTCCAGAAAATCCATTATGGTTTAGATGTACCTATGTAGAGCCTCGCGGTATTTCAGAACTAGATGTCGCTCGGAGTCTTTGATACCCAACTTAGTGAGCAAGGTATGGAAAGTATTTGTGAAATACGACACTGTTTGGACCCTCTCTTACCGTAGTGTGGTCTGTCTCATCTACTAGTCGTCATAGTTACCAATAGGATAATATTGTTCCTTGACCGTATCCACACAAAAATCCCAAGTGGGCTCGGCCCCATATATTTCAGACTCCTATGTGGAACTATTCTCTCAGTAAGTTTCCCACCAATGTTTGACAAGGGGGAGAGCCTTAAGGAGTGCGAAGGTGATCTTTTTCCTGTGGAAAAAATTATGAACATAGAAATAACCTTCTAGCAGATTTAACCATTTTTCTAGGGCATCTGCATTTATCTGACCTTCAAATACGGGAATATAAAAATTAACGTGTACCTTGAAAGGAGATTTGCCTCCAAAGTGGTCGCTTGATGAAGATGCACCTGTTGTTATCGACAGATGTTGAAGGACGTGGGAAAAATTATCCATCATTTCGTCCCTCTGTCGCGTGAGAGATTGCTCAAGCAACAGATTAATAGAATCTTCTGCTCTGTGATATTTCTTTTCTTTCGCCATGGAAGGTTTCTTGGGTGTGCAAGAGCAATTTTCCTCAAGAGAGACAAGATCGAGACCCAACTTTATATACTCGGACCTTTTCGGGGACATGCACTAAAAATCGATCAAGAGCAACCTCCTCTAATACCACTAATCCGGATTATTTTCGACATGAAATGAGAGTAGAGATATAATAAAGAAATGTACAGAGATATCTGAGATATCCAATAATATAAAATATATATATCACAGTTATAACCATAAACACAAATATACAGTAATACACAATTTCTATTAATGAGAGAAATGTACAAAACTGTAGAAATACAAAGTGAAAGACTCGCTAGAATGGTGGCATCGTATCTCTGAGAAGAGATGTGATGGCTACGCTCATTCGCAAGAATATGATTGTTACAATGAGGCTCCAAATTCCTTTTTAGCATAAATAAAATCCAAAACCCTAACCCCGGAAGATGAAAAGCCAACAGTTTTGTGGACCCCATTTTTGGTAGTTTGGTGTATCAACTTCCCAGGGGCCTAACTTTGGCATACAATCTCCATTTGGGGCACATGATAGCTCGTTGGAAAGGTATCAACGAGGAGATTCATTTTTGGGTCTCAATAAAAGCCTTGATATAGCATTGAGGTGCCTGATCGTGAAAAAAACGTCATTTTCGACCCTTAAAATGGCCCCGGAAGTTTCGAAAAACTGTTAAAAATGGTAAATTGCCAACAAATTGTTTTGAGCCAGTTGGAATAGGTGGGTGGCCACCGATATCCACCTGGATCATTGTACATTTATATTTCCCACTAATTGAATATTATTCAAAGATAAGGCTCTTTCGAGTGATAATGTCTTGCCCAGTAGCTGCGAAGAGGCAAAGCAAATGTTGAAAATATTGGGTGTTGAGTACATATCATATCATGCATGTTTGAATGATTGTATTATATATAGAGGATTCAAAGATATTGAGGCACATGCCTATAATCCCAAGGATTCAAAGTCTCTTTCGTTGCAAATAATTAGTTATGTTGCAGGGATGGCATGCCTCACATAGAAGTGAGTTGGGATTTATGTGAATCCCAACAAATTCAATAGCCATGAAGCATATAGAGGATACATGGCCCGAAAAATTCAAGAATGAAGTGTGAAGTCTACGACTCAGCATAGCCATGGATGGCATCAACCCATATTCCCTCCAAAACAACAACTATTTTGTTTGGCCTGTAGTAGTGATCAATAACAATATCCCCCCATGGTTGTCCGTGAAGAATGACCATGTTATGTTGGATCTTATAGTCCCTAGTAGAAGACAAGTGAAGAATATGGATGTCTACCTACAACCATTGGTAGATGAATTGAAGGAATTATGGGAAGCGATACATGTATATGATGTATCAAGACCCATCGCAACATAGAGGAGTTTTACATTGTATGGCATATGTGCTTACACCACACATGATTATCCAGGCGTAGGAGTTTGCTCTGGTAAATTACATGTTTACTGATTTGTTTATATACGTAACAATATTTTTTTGCATATTTAATTCATTGCGATTGTTCTGATCTTCGACGCTAACATGCTCTGTATACATTAATAATTGCGTAGGTATTGTAACAAAAGGATATCATGGATGTAAATGTTGTGGACCTTCTCTAAAGGCTAGGTGGTCCAAACACCTACGAAATCCAGTGTACGACTACTCTAGGGTATTCCTCCCAGAACAACACCCTTACAAATGAGCAACATCCGCTTTCAATGGTAAACCATAGAGAACCCAAAGGCCTGCAATATTGACACCAGCAGAATGGCTTAGAGCATATGAGAGAGAGAAGGAGGAGATTACATAAATGTTTGATTCAAATGGGGAGCCTATGTTCGATGATCCAGAATTCTTCGACACCTATGTTGAGAAATTTCCCATTGGGATGAAAATGAAATATGTCTTTTATGAGCTCCCATATTGGGAGCATATTAAGATTGCCCACTTACTAGATCCCATTCATGTATTTAAAAATGTTTCATATTATTTATGGAGCCACATATCATCAAAATAAATTGACACATTGGTTGTTAGGAGAGATCTTATTTCTTCAAAAATTAAAAAGAAACATTGGCCAAGAAAAGAAAGTAGAGGAGAGGTTGGTCCCTCTTGGTCTTTCAAAGAAGGTGGTGTATCATGGATATTGAAGAAAGTTGATCTTCATTTGGCAAAGGAAGTTATATTGGGTGTGAAGGTGCCTTCTTTATATGGGTCTTCACTACAGTGCAACTTCACTATGGAAGACCATTTGTCGGGGTTAAAATGACATGACCATTTGAACCTTCTAAGAGTATGTATGTCAAAAACATGATTTTTATTTGTTTTATAAATTCATGCCATGGGATAAAACATAATTAATTTTGTTTGTGTTTACCTTGTAGTGTAATTATCCTATGCTCATGCATGGGTGTGTGAACCATGACTTCCCCCGGGACCTACGACGTTCCATATACAAATTATCTACATTTTTACATTGGATCACATCAAAGAAGATTTGTATGGCTAGCATTCCACGATGGCATCAAGAGATAGTTGAGATTGTTTGTATGTTTGAGAAGGAATTGTCGACGAGTTTCATGGACGTGCAAGTTCATATTCTAAATCACCTACTAGATGAGTTTCAATTAGTCAGAGTGGTCTCCTATCGTTGGATGTTCTTCTTAGAGAGGTACATGAAGAAATTGAAAGGATTTGTTCGACAAAGGGAAAATTTGGAGGGGTCTATGGCAGAGGGGTAGATATCATAAGAGTATTTCTATTATGCCAGTGAGTACATCAAGCAGATCAACAACACCAGGTATGGTGATTTTGGATGATGAAAGGGATGAAGACAAAATAGAAGGGGAGCTTCTCCAAATGAGTGGAAAAAGAAAATGAGTGGAAAAAGGCGCTTGATAAAGAGTAAGTGACTTATCGTTTGTCAAATTTCTACACAATAAATATTCACTTAACTTCATAATGTATATTTTGATATGATACATACTATATGTCGGTTTGATTTCATGAATACACACACACACACACACACACACACATCACCGAATTCAAAATTTGATGAAATCGATAAATTCATTCTTTACAATTCGGAGGTAACACATTCATGGGTCGCATTGTACGAACAGAAGAGGAGGAAATGAGACAGTGACAAGAAAGAATTTAGACAGTTGAATGGTAGAAGCATGCCTTATCCTCATCATTTAAAAGAAAATATGCCAATGATATGCCCCAATAGTTGGGTTGTTGACCAAGTCAAAGAGAAATACGGTGCATCCAGTCGTTAACTGCATGTTGAAAAGGATGCACTAAACATAGGGATTGTGTAACGTCCTCGGCCGTCAACCCCACGGCCGGTAAAACGCTACTACGCGGAAACATTCTCATACTTATATAATATGCATTTAAATGAAATTAAATGGCTTAATAGAGTAAACATACAATTAATGCTAACGTACAAAATAATTCAATCAACAATAAACATCATTGCAATGGAATACATGATAATATTGCAAGCATCACAGACATGCATTTAAAAGATGAATTTAAACACATACATATACTTATCTTTGAAACTGTATTAATTCCACCAACCACATGCAGACCTTCCATGAACCTCCCAGCCTTAGACCCCGCTACTCATCACTCTCAGCAGTGGGTCACCCCCGAGCTGGGACCAAGCTCCACCCAAGGCAAGGGAATCCTAAACTAGGTTGAGGTTACAAGAAAACTACACAGAATAACTGGAAGGATTCTTCCCAGGATGCCTTATTATGCCCACTACTCATGGAATCTCATTCCCCACATGCCTATTATGCCTGAGAGTATACACCTTCACAAGCACATTCCATTAGTGATTCACCTCCCTCTTTAGGTCTTGGCAACAGGCCAGATCAGGAAGTCTCAGAGCTCTATAGTTGGTGTTGGACTCTCTGTGGGAGAAAACCCCTTCCTAGCAGACTCCTTCACCTGGAAAGAGATGCTAACAGGCTTGACAGCTTGCCTCTTCGACCATGGCCTTACAACCCGACTCTCCCACCAATTTCCAATTCAGCTCCCACAAGTTCAGGATAACAGCAACAACAACATCTTTTGGCTAGCTCACGGGTGACAGCAGCAACAGGAAAAACAGGGTGTGCAAACAGGAAATGGTAACAAGCCACTAAAACACAACACGGTTCAGGTAACACTCGTTTGTCAGATGCGTGACAAGAAATTCACATAGATTTTGAACACCAACTAAACAATTCAGATACAATGGTATCGATTTCTCTAGAAAATATCATCGGGTTCAGGTTTCAGAGCTGCAGAAGGCTTACAGAACTCAAACGCAGGTCTTTTTTGGTTCTGTCATACGGACGACAGAATGGGGAATGAATGCCCTCCATGGCTCAATCTTTGGGTTAAAATGCATGTGTCTGGGTCGACACATGTCTCCCATGAAGTTGCATGCGTTCCCTCTCCTAGGAACTTAGGACAAAACATATATTTCACATGGCTTTTGGAATAATATTAAAATATTATTCCCAAGGATTTAAGCCCCTAGGCTCAAAACTTAGCCTCTCTTTCCAACCTTCCAGCCCCCAATCCCTTACCCACTCTGTGGAAGCTTAGTCCCCCATAACTCATTCATCATGGTCAACCTGCATACAGCGGTGTTCATATTTTTATTAATGTTCTGCATAATTACATATACAAAAATAGGCTCATGGCCTTAACACTTAGGCTCTTCTACCTAATAAACTCAGAAGCCTTACTAGCTTATATTAACTTAGATCACCAGCCTATAAAACATGATTTACAACTCATAAACATGATTACAACAGTGCTCGTCCTTGGGGATATTACAATCCCCTACCCTTATTTTTGCACTGTCCTCAGTGCAACTTTCACACAGTATCAACAAGATTTCTAAAATCTTCAAGAAGATGCGGGTATTTTTCCCGCATAGCATCCTCATGCTCCCATGTCGCGTCCTCGGGACCATACCAGGTCCACTGGACCTTTACAAGCCCTATAGCTCGATTCCAGAGATGTTTTCTTTTCCTGTCCAATATGCACACAGGATGCACTTGCAGGACACCTTCTTGCTCCACCTGAATCACATTCCAATCGATAACATGATTGGCATCAGGTATATATTTCTTAAGCAATGAAACATGAAACACATTATGTAAATTCATGGATGTAGGTCATGCAAGCATATATGCAACTGGCCCAATCCTTTCTAGGATTTCAAATGGCCCACAAAATCTGGCTGCCAACTTGGCGCAGTTTCCCAGCTTCAAGGAACTTCTGTTAGATTTTAATTTCAAGAAAGCATGGTCACCCACTTTAAATTCCCTGTGGGTTCAGTTTTTATCAGCATAACTTTTTTGTCTATCTTGGGCAGCTTTCAAATTCTGCTTAATTTTTAACATCTGTTCTTCCATTTCCTTAAGCAACTCTGGCCCAACTACTGCTTTGTCAGCTGGATTATGCCATCTTATTGGAGTATTGCACTTTATGCCATAAAGTGCTTCAAATGGGCTCATCTTCAACGATGCTTGATACCCATTGTTGTAGGCGAATTCTACCAAGTGTAGGTAGTCTTCCCATTTCAATGGTTTGTCCATCACATACATTCTCAGTATGTCTTCTATCACTCGATTCACCCACTTTGTCTGCCCATCCGACTCGGGATGGTAAGTTGTACTGAAATTCAGATTCGTTTTGAATCCCTTGAATAACCCCTTCCAAAAATTTGAGGTAAATTTCGGGCCTATGTCAAACACAATTGTCTTGGGAATTCCATGCAATCGTGCCACTTCCTTCATAAAAATATCAACAACATTTGTTGCCTTATGAGTGGTCTTTAACATAATGAAATGGGCAGATTTTGTAAGCTTGTCGACCACCACCATAATGGAATCATGTTGCTTGCTTGTTCTGGACAATCCCGTGATGAAATCCATTGTCACCACTTCCCACTTCCACTCAGGAATGGGTAAAGGTTGCAGCAACCCTGTTGGGTGTCTATGCTCATCTTTAACCTTTTGGCATTCCATACATCTAGTGATGTATTCTACAATATATTTCTTCGTACCTGGCCAAAAATAATGGCTCTTGACTGTTGCCACGGTTTTCTGATATCCAGGGTGCCCTGCATAAGGGACATTATGAATTTCAAGCAAAATCATATGTTTCAAGTCCTGGACATTAGGTACATAAATTATGTTCTTGTACATAATTATTCCATCAGCCCCTAGTTTATAAATCTCCACTTTATGTGGCATCTTAC
>ML794794.1:12627-40335 GCA_009831015.1 Picea engelmannii
CCTCGACTTCCTTGTACCAGTCATCATCACGCTGTAAGGTGAGAATCTTCTCACGTAGATTCGTTTGAAGAGGTAACACCGAAAAGATGCGTGGCCTCCGACTCAAAGCATCCGCCACTCGGTTCATAGTTCTCTTTATGTAAGTAATCTCGAAGTTGTACTCGCTAAGCAATTCTGACCAACGCCATTGTCGCGTGTTCAGGTCGCTTTGCATAAAAATGTGTTGTAGTCCACAATGATCAGTCTTTAATTCAAATTTTTGTCCAACGAGGTAGTGTCTCCATACCTTTAAGGCATATACGATGGCTAATAACTCCAAATCTTGCGTCGTGTAGTTCTCCTCATGCCTTCCCAGTTTCCTATAAATGTAAGCAATCACTCGTCTGTCTTGCATCAAGACTCTGCCTAAACCTTCCTTGAATGCATCAGTGCATATCAAGAAGTCTACGTCCATGTTAGGGACCTTTAGTATCGGTGCTGTGGTCAACAACTCTTTAAGCCTTCGAAATGCTTCCACGCATTTCTCAGTCCAAACAAACTTCTTGTTTTTCTTCTGCAATTCCGTGATCGGATTTGCTATCTTCGAAAATCCCTTGACAAACCGTCTATAGTATGCTGCTAAACCCATAAAACTACGCACTTTTGTGACATTTTTCGACGCAGGCCATTCCATAATAGCCTCAACCTTGGCTAGATCTACGGTGATACCTTCACCGGAGATAACATGCCCTAAGTAGTGAATCCTCGATTGATAAAAAGAGCATTTGGACAACTTCCCATACAATTTGTGCTCTCACAAACACTGTAGTACCAAGTGCAAGTGCTCGTCATTCTCCTCCATCGTCCGAGAGTAGATCAAAATATCATCAATGAATACTTGGACGAACTTGTCCAAGTACTCGCGGAACACCCCATTCATCAAACTCATGAATACCCCTGGGTTGTTTGTTAATCCAAACGGTAAAACAGTAAACTCGTAATGTCCAAATCTTGTCTTAAAAGCGGTCTTAGGGATGTCATCCTCCTTGATCCGTAACTGGTGATACCCTGATCGCAAATCGATCTTGGAGAACACCGTTGCACCCTTCATTTGATCGAATAGATCATCAATTCTTGGTAAGGGATATTGATTCTTGATCGTAGCCTTGTTCAGTTGATGGTAGTCAATGCAAAGCCTCCACGATCCATCCTTCTTTCGAATGAAAATAACCGGTGCACCCAACAGAGACACACTAGGACGTATCAGTCCCAGGTCCAGCAACTCCTTCAATTGCATTTTCAACTCTTGCAACTCTGGGGTCGACATCCGATAAGGAGTTCTTGTTATCGGTTCGGTCCCCGGTTTCAGGTCTATAGTAAACTCCAATTCTCTTTCTGGCGGCATCCCAGGCAACTCCTCTGGAAATACGTCTGCAAACTCCTTCACTACCAGAAGGTGTTCTAGACCTTCTACTTCTCCCTTTTCGTTTAGCGCAAGGATCGCGTAAAGATTTCACCCCTTGCGCATACTCTTCTGTAACTGTAAGGAAGAGACGAACCTCAGGGATACTCCCTGGTTCCATTTTACAATCACACGTCTCTGTCCTTCATCATCGATCAAGCTCAACCGTTTCATCTTGCAATTGAGTATCGCCTCATGCGATTCCAACCAATCCATACCGATCACGACGTCATAAGACCCTAAGATCGTGACGTACAAGTTGACCCTAGTGACAAACTCTCCCAGGTCAAGGGCACAGCCTGTGACCTTTCCTTCAACCTTATGTTTGGCTCCCAAAGCCATCTCTATGAAGCTAAACTCGTACTGTTCGACTGCGTTTACCTTAATCCTTTTTAGCGTTGCACCAGAAATGAAACTCTCCGTAGCACCAGGGTCTATAAAAATACTAAGGGTTTGGTTAGCGATAGTACCTTTCGTCTCGAGCACAGTCGATTGGTGCTCTACCTGGCGGTTATTCACCGTTGTGTGAATCCGATGGGCCTAGCCCATATCTCCCACTGTAGCGGGTCGGGCTGATCCGGACGCCCTGGTCCTCTCCACAGGACAGTCACGCTGGTAGTGTGGCTCCCCACATGTCCAACACCCCTTCTTCGGCCCAGTAGTCCTGGTACCCGATGTAGAAGATGACGACCCACTGGCTTGGAAACCTGGTCTGTTCTGCTGAATAGGCCTAAACTGCTGCTGTTGCGGGCGATGCGACTGCCGGTGCTATGGTCCTCGATAAGGTGTCCACTGCTAAGGTGGCTGTCGTTGAGGTGTAGTGAACGTGGATCCCCTCTGGAAACCACGATATCTCAGCGTATGTGTCGTCGGTGTCTGATGCTGCGGTGTACCAGTGGAACCCTGCCCTGTTGGTCTCGATGGAGTCCCAGTCTGACCCCCACTGATAAGCTCCTCTTCTGCTATGAGGGCCTTTTGGACAGCACCGTGCAAGGTTTGAGGCATCAAGATCCTAACCTTTTCACGCAGGCTGTCGTTAAGGCCAAACAAGAACCGGTTGACCTTGAGCTTCTCAGTGTTCAGGTGCGGAGCATATCGGAGCAACTCCATAAAACGTGCCTTGTACTCAGGCACCGTACGAGCTCCCTGTCGTAATGCGTTGAAATCATTGAGTTGATGCTCAATGAATTCCTCTGAAAGATACCTCTCTCAGAACCGTTCCTCGAACAGTTCCCACGACATGTCTTCAACGACCATGTTCAGCTTCAGCAGGAGCATCTTCCACCATAGGAGAGCGCTCCCCTTCAGTTAAAAGACGTCCATGTGGACCTTCATGTTGGAGGTATAATCGCGAAGTGCGAAGCACATCGCCATATTTTCCAACGATGCCTCGGCGGCTGCGTCGTCCGGGGAACCAAAGAACTAGAGAAATTTCACCTTCTGGAGTTCACGGTGAATGCTAACAGTAACGACCGACGCGCGCGGAGGAACTTCAATAGGTGCCGGTGCCCTGGCCTCATCTCTGTCCAATCGGCTGATCAGCGCCTCGGACATGCGCTGAAAATATCTCATCATCCCCACGACATTGGCAACTGCGATCTGCTCCTGTCCAAGAACCTGCTCGCCTCCCTGGGGGTTAGACCCCTTAGGCGTGGATGCTGCTAGAGGCATCCCGCCTCCTCCCCTAGCACCCCGTCGTCTACCTCCGCAGCATCTTCTAACCATGATTACCTGCACACCCACAATCAACTCAATCAGCAACAGAATAATCAAATATAATCATGTCAATGAAAGCTGTAGCGAATCCCAAGTCGCGGGTCGAACCGACTCTGATACCATATGTAACGGCCTCCTCGTTACGACATCAACTCTAAAAACAGCTGCAAGATTTTTTTTGTTTAAGGTGTGTGCGCGCATGTATAAGTAACAAACACACTTGACTCTACGTTGCCACTCGACAACCAACAAGACACAACCACGATGTTCAGCAGAAGAAGACTAAAGGCACACAACGAGTAACTGCAACAATATACGACCATAGGCATAAGGCGCACAACATAAACATTAAGACATACTGGGGGTGCACAGTAAGAACACAGAGGGAAAAATCCATGGTGTTAGGGTTACTATTTCTGCATAGGAAAGAAGGGAATTTATTCTTATGTCTTCTCAAAAGAAGATTAGACAAGCTCCTGGACGGTTGCTCAGGAAGAAAGTAATAGATCTTTTAGGGAGTCGTAGTAGTGGAAACTGTGCCTTTAAACAGCCTGATACTACTGATACAGCTCAGAGTGTGTCGCAAGAGTGGAAATTGTGCCTTTAAACAACCCGCGACTCTTGATACGGCACTGGATTCTTTACACAGAAAAATCACACACACAGACATAAATACTAAGGTTACATGGAGGGGTCTATATCCTTCCCGACACAAGCAGACCAAGAACTAACTGAAAACAATCAAGTACCACATAAAAAGAAGAACGACTACATCCTTTACGAAAGGCGTGTGACAAAGGACTCTGACCACTAACACCCAAGTTCAACATTATTTAAAATGAACAACTTTCCTCATTTACTAAATAGTAATAATTTATGGCACTTAGTTCCATGTCATTTCATTAGATGTGAACAATTCAACAAGTTTCAACAACTTTACCATAAAATAATAACCACAATGTGCTACATTTGATATATCTCCGCATTTAAATTATCGTCTCCATACCTCGTATGTGGTTCCTTTTCTCTAAAGTCACATTAACATTACCATAACAACTTCACCATATCATTCAATTGAAATAATGATGACTTTGCCCTTGTTCTTTTTATTAAATACAACTGAACTACCTAACCTGACCATTAATAACCATGTATTTACCCTTATGATAGAATAGCATTGCAAATTAAACATCATCATCAACATTGCAATTTAAAACAAATATTTATCTTGCTAATTAAACAAATATTAAAATTGCGATTTAAACAAATTTGTATTGCATTTCATAAATGCCATTGAAGATAACACGAGTCACATTACTACAAAGCTGTCCATAAAACAATGTCAATTTTGCATTTTAGTATTGCATTTTATATTTACGTTAACATCTCGTTCTATTGCATTACCTTCCATTACACTCAGGGGAATATATCAATATCCATGAGGGAATAAGTTCCATTCAATCTAACTAATAAATTTGTATGCAGTATGCCCATTCAATAATACAACAAAATGAGGGAATACATTTCATTGAATCTAACTAATAAATTTGTATACAATATGCACATTCAATAATGTGTTAAAATTGCATTACCCCCATAAGGTGCAACCACTACCTAATACCCAAGGAGTCTCCTTCTTAATTGAACACCTAAGCAATTCCTTCTTTATTAAACAATAAAAGAAATAAATCCTTTCTTTAAATAAAGGGCAGGCTTTTCGCAAAAAGGTTTTAGTGATTAAGTTCTAGCTGCACAAGTGTCAAGATAGTAAGTGGATAAAGGTTTATGGTCGAAAGAACTAAAAGGCAAGTGTCCCATGAAAGTCAAGGAAAAATCATGCACGCTGGCTACACCATTTTTATTAATGAAAAATGAGTTATGGAATTTCCAACGGTTACAGAGGACAAGGAACTAAAGAATAGGTGAAATATTAGCTGGAAATTATCAGCCATGAATTCGCCTGGAAATTGCAAGCGTAAATGAAAACCGAGCTGTCTAGCTCCCACACAAAAGTTTTTCTCTCAGGAAGGTAAAAAGGGGAGGCACAGGTGGCTGGCCGCGGATCAGGGAGATGCACCACGTAGCAGGGAGCACAATTACTAAACGACGCAAAATACACGGTCCTTAAGCCAGGGTAAACTGCATTAAACAGTGGTAAAGGACTGAGAACAATTTAGCATAAATCGTGGAGGCGCCACCTGATAAGTCGAAAGGACAAATGTGCGCACTGTATTAACGCAGTTGATAAACGCAGCGATGAACCCAGAATAAAAACGCTCACAGTTTGCAGGACCTGGAAAACTCGGGCAACCCATGCCTTCAATACAACATTCAACAACACACACCACCAAAAATCGAATCCCCAAATCAAGCCATCAATCTGCCTTAAAAATGGTCAGGGAAAATGCTGCCGCGTTTCTAGATGGAGTATTAACTGGCGTTTAGAAGGAAATAAAAAAAAACAAACAGGAAGGCAACCACATCGCAGATTTTAACAGTTTGGATTTGGTTTGGGGTGAAACTTTTCACAGCGACCAATCGTAGTTTCAGCCAGCAATCTTATGTGAAGAAATGGGCGGATTCTTAACAATTCAATGGTAACCTGAGCTAAAAGAAGGAAAGCTACTTCAATAACGATTTCGCCGTCGGTGGGAATGGAACCAACAACCCCATGGTTTAAGCCACGAGCTCTACGCTGAGCTAAGAAGCTGGATAAAAGTCATGATTAAAAACGCAAACCACTATTGGGAAACACTCATAGACAGTGAAGATGGTAGCAATAAATCAAAACGAAATGCCAGTACGATTTTGCAGGAATAGAATGACCATTCACTCAACGCATTTACAGCATTAATGCAAATGAGTTGCCAGACGATTTTCAAGAACAACATGGTAATATACTCGACAATTTTGCAGCAACAATGTGTATCACAAGCCCCAACGAATTCCATCACCGCGAATCCCAACCACAGTTCCAATTCCAGAATGACAGGGGTAATAATTGCAGAGGGGAAGGGACAATTTTTACTACACCATCAAGGTTGACTAACTCCAAAAATAATAAAAATAAGAACGACATCTACAAGGATTGACGCAGAAAGGGGTCGACGATGTCAATGTTGTTGTTTTATTTTTGATTAACAGGAGAGAAATAAAAATTGTTTTCAGAGGCATTAACATCGGTCACCAAATCTATTATATGAGGGTTCTCAACAACTAGTAATTGTAATTTAATCCCCAAATCATAGCATATAAATTGGTACATGATTTCAGCCACACTACTTATCACTAGAACATTTTAAATCTAAAAGGTTGCAGCAGCTACACTTAAAAATCGCAAAGTAGACAAGTATGATAGCCATTAATCCAATCGTAACCCATAATTTGATAATCAACATATTCGATAATTCATCCTATTCTACTAATAAAAAAAAACAACCATATCGTTGCCTCAACGTTGTCCTCATGTGTTGTCCGCGCTATGCGTCGCTCCTGCTCCGCGCCGCTCCTGCTCGCCGATCATAGAGACTACACCGGTACCTCCCAGCCAAACGCTAGGGGTACTCTGCTTCCCCCTTAGCCCCCTGAGCCGCAAAGGGGCCACACAAGATCCAGAGATAAGACTAGCTTCTCATCTCGCCTCCAAGGCCGAGCTACCAATCCAATACAGCTGAGAAATTCCCAACTCCTCACAAGCAAACAGTCAAGCCACAATCCGGCAGCGTAACGTTACGCTAACCGTTCCCCTTTCTTCCTCCAATTTCCCCTTCTTTTATAGAAATTTGAGACCCACCTACTTTCCTAAATCATTATTAATTTAAGTTGTATTGACAATCCTCTAAAAATTCTCTGTCGTCCAAGTGTCACTCATCCCCCACGTTTCTCCAAAATTTATTTTCTTTAAAACATTAAAATTAAAAGACTCAATTCCCTCACCCCCCCTATAGTCGCTCCTAAAATTACTCCTAGGGTTCCTAGATCCCCTCTCATGATTTTAATAACTTTCCTAAAATGAAGTTGCTGATTTTTAGTAACTCCTTAACTGTTGATTCCTTTTTTCTTTTTACCCTATGTCCCCTACTTTCCATTATTAAGTTTCCTTTATTACACCTTTCCTTATTTCTATTAATTGTTCCTTTCCCCCCTTTTTTTTTCTTTTTTAAACCCCAAAAAGATAAATGCATTTATTAATCTTTTCATTGTATTTCTAAAATACTAACTTTTATACTCCCACACATTAATAATTTTAATTCTTCTTTATAATTTAAAAGTCATGGGTTCACTTAATTTATCTCCCACATTACTTTACCCCCCCTTAATTTAAGAATACTTTAACTAACACATAGGAGGGTTTTAGTTTACGCCCTTATGTTAATTTTTGTAGGATCTTTTCTTAGGGCTTATCAAAATTTTATCTTTGAGATGTTTTAAATTTAGGTTTAGATTTGAACTGGGCGACAATTCATTAGGGGAGTCGTTTTGAGAATTTCTTAAGGTGTTAAGGTCTTAGGGCCATCTAGGTTGTCTCATCATCATCATCAATGCGATGTGCCCTTCAGGACGCACTACGTTCTCCAAGGGTGCCACTTGCCTCGTTTGCTTCTGTTGCGCGACGTGCCTTTCAGGATGCACCACGTGCTCCAAGGGTGCCACTCGCCAACTTGTGTTTCTTTTGCGCGACGTGCCCTTCAGGATGCACCACGTGCTCCAAGGGTGCCACTCGCCAACTTGAGTGATTGGTAGACATCTATAACCCCTGGAGTCAACACTCCGCTAGGTGAACTTGTGGGAGACTAAGGGCTGTAAGGAATAAGGCCATCGCCTTTTTCCGCACCCCTTAGAATCATCGTGAGTGACTGTTGCAGTCTGCCCTCACGGCATCATGGATCCTCTCGAACTAGGTAATCGTTAACCTATAGTTCGAGCCACGGCGGGAGTGCTAGTAGGCTGTGGCAGGGCTACTGTCCACACCTCTCCCTCAACCTCTCTGGAAATCATGTGTGGCCCCTTTACTCCGTATGTGAGTCTGGTCGGCAAGCTATCGTCAGCCTGCATCATCAACCATCGTGTCAGAACGTCAACAACATATGATCATAAGATCAATATCATATCATCAAAACAAAGCAATATCACCGTATATGAATCAACCCAAATAGCACACTCCCTGACTCAATCCGGAGTCCAAGGGGGTTCCACCGATGCCTCTGCATCCTCAAGGTCCGAAACCCTGCACACTCAATGAAACTGAGCCAGCAGCACCTGTCTACATCAAAGTAGTAAAAACATCCTATCATCTATCTTAACTCATCATAATGAAGGATAAATGTTTTATCATCATAAAAATCCAGATCACTTGCGAGAAAGTGTCCTCAAAGAATAAGTTTTGTAAGCGCACCAGAGCAGGATGTTACACAAGGAGCCAAGCTGAGAATGCTCATGATAGCCAAAGCAAGTAAATTACCCATTTTCACCTGAGGTCGTGTCACTCGGGTCACCATTGAGGGGTTCGTTCTTGGGTTGGAGTTGTTGTTGAGTTTGAGTATTCCTCGTAAAACATGTGAATTCTTTGATGCATGAGGGTGTCTCGGTGAATTTGATCAGCCATATAGATTTTCAGCTAAAAAATGAGCATTAATTGCTCTAGATGGAAGAAGGGAGATGGTTCCTGGCTAAAATCCGAGAGTGTAGAGAGAGGTGGTGGTGCCAAGATTTGGTCTCCCTCCAGCTCCAAACTACATACTGTCATCGCCTCACCTAAGTCCTCGTGAGCCACTTCCATATACTTCGTTGCCTCGAGATTCTTCGTCACCCCGAGATCCTCCATTGCCACCGCCATGCTTGAGTCTTTGATTTGAATGTTGTCCTTGGTATCGAGGTGGAGTAATTCCTCCTCAATTATACATGTAGTCTCTTCCCTCGCCTCCTGTGCTTGCTGGATTGTGGCTGGAGAACTTGTGCTTGTTGGGATTTGGCTGGGGGGCTGCAAATTGTCTGGTATAGTTAAGAGGAGGGATTCTTGAGGGACCTAGATAGGTTCCTCTGGAATATCCTCCTCTAGATACCCCATCAAAGACGTTTTGGGCATCTCCCTTCTCTGAGTTCGAGCTATGGACAAGTCTCACTCCAATTGTTGCACTCTATGTTGTCTAGCATCAAAAATGTACCAGGCAAGGTCGTGGCATGGCCTACCTCTTTCCCTTGGCATGGTGGGTCAAGGGAGGGTGAAAATCGAAAACATAAGAGTGATGGGCGCAAGATGGTTGTTGCACCAGTGCTTAGAGCATCTAGGCTGGATGAATGAAGAGGTAAAATGGCTCCATCCTTTGCTACACAGGAGGATAACGTTGAGGCCTGACATGATCATTGTACCGAGCTTCCCCCCTCCATTAGACCTCATGACCTCCATTTTACTCACGCGAGGGAACTATCCAACACTACTTGATGGGAAGTAATGGCTTCCTTCCACTTAATGGTGAGGGGAAGATTGCCGACTTGCCATATTCATGGCTTGGATTCGAGGCAGGCTATGCGGCCTCCCTACACTACGTGGCACCCCATCTGGGATCATACAATCCAGTATTATATAAACATGTTCTATGTAGATTTTTTTCTAAAGTATTCATCGTATTAATTTTAAAAATAGTTTTTGATGTTGAATTAATAACTGATTGTTGCATGTAAATGATTGAAATATTTTGATGTTTTTTTCATGGTTGAATTAATTTTTTTTATCAGAATAAGACTTTTTTCCAACAAAGATAATATAACAAGATTTAAATGAATTATTGTGATATGTTTTTTTTTTTTTTTTAAGTAAGAAGTATAATATATTAGAGACCTTCCAGAGCCAAAAAAGATAACCCAAGTACAATGATAGTCCTGTTGTGCCTATCGGACTGCCCCAACAGAGGGGAAACCAGCCCAATCAGCTTCTTAGTCAGCATAAGTTCAGTAGTGCCTAAAAACAGTAAAGTCCAAGACTACATAAACATCAACAGAAACTAAAAATAGCTGACATGACCTCTAAAGTGGTAGGAGCCTATTCGCTTGACAAGTAACCTATCCAGGCGCCTTGGAGATCCCTGGGCCAGGGTTCCTCCTCGATATACGTCATTCCTTCCACCCATTTCATCTCGACTTCCGCACTGGTTTCAGTTCCCTGGTTGTTCTTCGGAGTGTCCTGCATCTGTTGCTTGGCATAAGTTATCTCCTCAGCCAAAGTTTCGCACCCATCCCGTTTCATCCCGGTGTCTTCTGCACACTGCATTGTGACATCCATGCTTTTGGTGGTTGCACCGGGTTCCTGCCTCGAGGTCATGTGCAACTTAGCCTCTCTGACGTCAGCGGTGTCAGCACTTGGTTCCTTCCTAGAGGACGCTCCTTCCAGATCTGTGGTGACAGTCTCATGCATGGAGGAGAGAAGTTGGAGGAAGAGCACTACCTTCTCATTGGTAAGTTGTAGTCGAAATTGCAAATCCTCCACCCCCTAGAGAAGTTTGAAGACTAAGTCGTAGAGGATGGAGATCTTGTCCTATCTGCTCGCCATGGACAGTATCAACAGATGGGTGCCCATTGTAAGCTTGCTTACGCGAGGGAGGAGGGCTCCTGTCTTCTAAGATTCTTGGAAAAGCCGAGAAAGGTGCATGGGTCAGTGCAGCCATCGGTGGTGTTAGATATATGCTCAAGGATGAGCAAAGTGGCCGAGGGATAATTGGTAGGTTGTTGACATGCGCTATCGGCTCCGCCTGAAAGTGAAGTGAGGAGCAAGTGGGAGGTGGAGCAGAAGGAGGCGCTGAAGGCCGACGAGGTCTCCAGGGAGGTCCCCGCCGTGGCCTCCCTCTCAGACGCGGCTTGTGGTCAGGCATGGGGTGTCCGAAGCAGCGGCCACAGGCCCAGGGGTGAAAGGGAGTCACCGGGGACCAGGGAACACTATCCTGAGTCGGCTATGGGCACGGAGTGGAGAGCTGCTCAAGCCACCAACATAAACAATGGAATGAAACCAGAAGCATAGCCATGAGAAAATGCGTTGGATGGAATGAAGGGATTACTGCCCTTTCCCGTCGCCAATGAATCCTATTAATGTCGCAGAAGGGTGGCGGGCGGTGGCACGAGCCCATCACATGGCTCCGTGCCCTGCTGGCGTGATCCGTCCACCATCAATAGCTAGGTGGTCTCCACTAACACCCCATCCGGGGGGAATTATTGTGATATGTTAGTGAATGTATCCATAGTTAAAAAAATATAGTGACCTATTGATATATATCTACACTAATGACCATGTTTTTTATTTCACAAACCTCATGAACTAATTTATGTGATTTTGGTTTAATTCACTTCTAGAATGGTGAAATAATTTATTTTTAGAAAAGCATTGAGATTTCAATTAGAAGTGCTTATAAATAAATTTAGATAAGATTAAAGTCTAACCATATCTTCAAAAAGAGTGAAGGAGTTGGATTTATTAAACAATATGATGATGATAATCATTGTGAATATTCATGTGCGAATATTCATGCATGCTTGATGCTTATGTTGATAATGTTGGGCATGAATTAACTCTATACACCCCCTAAACTAAACATACAAAAACAATACAATAATATTCTTCTTGTGAGGCTAACAATTTTTTTAGCTAATTATAATAACAATAAATTTAATTCTCAAAACATCCTCAGCATAGAAAACCATTTAACTCCCTAAGCTATGTTCAAACTTAAAATTTGGTAGAAAATAGTGAGTGTAGATCATTCTCACGTAGGATTTTCACATTAATGTTAAGAAAAAGTCTAAAATTAAAATTGGTCAAAAGGGTTTCCTTCCTTTAGCCTGATAATTTGAACAACACATCGATGTAGTGGAATCCACGTCAACATGGCGATGGGAAATGGAATTGGGCTTCATATAGGAATAACATGGAGCATGAATGGACTTTCATTTACATAATGGTATGACATGGTTTTATTTTTCATAACTAAATTTGATTAATTCTTAAATATATTATCTCATGAAGAAATTATTATATTTTTAGAATAGATTTCAACAATTATTGATTCATATTTAAATAAAATTAATTTTAAAAATTCCAACAATAATATGTAATCTTTAAAATAAGAAAATTGAATTATAGATAAAATGATTTTCTCCCTCTCCATATTACTTGATAATTTTTATATTCTCTCTACCTCTCATATATGTCTGCACACAAACAATTACGTGAACTATTCGAAACCTAAAACCCACTGGACACAATTTGGTTCCATAGCACCCAACAGTTTATATTTTTATTGTAAAATCCTCCCGCATTGTTATCATTCAAAGTCTCTATCTTAAACATATTAATGGAAATTATTTAAAACCTACATGATTACAACCAATACTAATGTAATTTTTAATTAAATGGCATTCGAGTGTCTAACCACACAAATATTAATGAAAATTATTTAAGCAAACTACATGATTCACAATCCATGGTAATGGAATTTATAGGTTTAGTAATTACCTTAGGGAGTCTTTGAATATGCCTAGTTATAAATCATTAAATATCATCACTCCTCCAAAATAGTTACAAATTGTTACATATTGTCACTCCAAAATAGTTATAGATAGCTACTATGAGAGGAGTAGAATCATGAAATAGGAAAGAAAAAACAAACTACAGTTAAAACATATGGGAAATTGATGGTTTTTATTTCTTTATCCATTCACCTAGGGTCCTGAACACTCCTCCATTTTTTACTTTAGTGTTTCAACAATAATCTTTCGTGTGTTTTTTATTTTTTTCAATGGTAAATTTTCTATTTTTTTTAATCTAATTGTTAATAGAGGTTTTTTGGTTTGGAGGGTAATGGGATAGACACAAAATGGTGGTGGAAATTGTATGAAATTGAAAATTCCTAGGGAATCTAGAGGTAATCTAGGACATGCAAATAAAAGAGTAGAAGATGTGAAATTTTTTAAAGGTATAGACTTGGTTGTTCAACATTTGGAAATCTAGGGATTCATTATAGAGGGTCATTAAGAAATCCTCATAAACATGAAAAAAAAAACTTACGAAAGACATGTAAGATTGAGAGCATGATCCTGTGGTGTAGATCAACTATCCAATCATTCAACAAAGTTCAATTTTCCCATGTTTTTATATCAGCAAATTTAGTAACAAACTTGCAATAAAATCATGCTATTGACTCCAAAGAATAGGATTTAATGAACCTCCAAATAGAATGCATTTCAGAGAGTTGGGATTGGAGGAAGATACTATAGATTTCATTAATGTTAGTAGAAGTACACCAAATGACAAATAAGGAGGTCATAATGTGGAAATATCCATGTGTTATGATGATATTTTAGGCACTTAATCTTAGCAATGACTAATAGTATTTCTAGAGTTACTACAAATTATTTTTAATGACATTGTCCTGAATTTGATTACACCTGAGATTTGTTTTTCAATTTTGTAATATAGAAAATGATACACCTAAGACTTGTTTTTTAGTGATATATATATAAAAAATGATACACGTGGAAAGAAGAATTAGAGAAGTTTCATAACAATGTTTGACACATTCATATCTCTAGACTATATTGACATGAATTCTAACTCAAAACATGGAATTTCATTTCAAACTCATATTTGATTGTCCCAAAGAAAAATGATCAAACCCTAATACATTGAGACCATGGAAACATAAATACAACATAGCAATGGAAATTTAGGCGAAATGCAAAACATAAATACACCATAGAAATGGAAATTCATATTAGACTACATTGACATGAATTCTATGTCAAAACACACAATGTCATTTCAAGAAGCTCATATTTGATCGTCGTGAAGAAAACTTATCAAACTCATATTTAATCATCTTGATATAGTGAGACCATGGAAACAAAAATACATGATAGGACTGGAAATCCAGGTGAAACTCAGGTCGCATAAAAAAAATACTTGGAATACTTGCATATGGCGTGGAGGTTCAATATTTGATTCTTGGTTCAATGATGTAGCTACCCAGGTTAATTATGGTGGTGTTTTTTTAACATAAACTTCCCATTTTTCTTTAGGGCTTCTAACTCTTGTATATGTTTGATCAGCTTGGATCTGTGGCTTTGATGCTCCCGTACACATTATCTCAAATCGGTTGTGGATGAGGGATCGAATTTCAGTTTCTGTATGGTGCTTTTGGATGTTCAACTTCTTATCTTTTGAGTGTTCTTTATGCGGAGGCCTCTGCTAGAACTTAAGCCACATGAACTCTTCACAAAAGACATATACTTTAGGTAGGTAATTAATGTATAATTATTCCTAGATTCCATCTAATTTTGAATTTGTTAGTCCTGGAGTGAATCTGTTACTTTTGGTGTTGTTTGTGACAATTATTAAATGTTCCAAGTAATTATACCTTAATCGCTTGGACTGAATCTGTTACTCTTGATGTTGTTTGTGACAACTGATTATGTGTTCCAGGTAATTATACCTTGATCACTTGAAATTGCAAGAGACGTGTATTTATATGGATAATGATCATGGTATCAGAGGTAAAAGTGAACGAACTTTCCGAGGGATCCAGTAGTTTGAACGTTGCATTTAACTACCATTTGTCGAGAATAAATGGAATAGACAGCTTATTTAGGAAGAGAATCCAGAAATTTGAGGAGATCTTTGCTAATGGACTAGTTGAGTTTGAAGTCATTGCTAATACCATGTCTAGAATTTAATAGAAAGATGTTTTAAGAGCAAGAAAATCACGTAGAAAATATAAGCGTGGGCATTGATTTGGGCATTGATTTTGGAATGGTAACTAATTCTTAATAAAGAAATTTAATAATAAAAATAGATGGTCGAGCAGTCACTTCAAATGACCATAACACATACAAAAAAAACTTTCACATGAATATAGGGTTCCATTTAAAAATAGATGGTTATGGTCTAGCAGTCAGTTCAAAATGACCGTAACACATACAAAAAAAAATTCACATGAATCTAGGGTTCCATTTTGGGATACAAAAATTAGTAAGTAATTCCGTACCTAAAACCTTTCTATGATCTTCACATCAGCTATAAAATTTCCCAACATTACATCGTATTTAGAAGCCTAGAAGCCTACACTAACAACACAAATTTATAAAATCTAAACATCCCCACAAAAGTTTTAAAATTGAAAACTATATACCAAGCAACGTCCTCCCATGTTTTAACTTCTTCGAAGTCTTAATTTTCGCGTGAGTTTCTCCTTATTCTCGATCTTTATCTGGCAAGGCAAGATCAACACAATGACAAGGAAAACTAAGAGGTCTTAATTTCCACGTGAGTTTCTCCTAATTCTCGATCTTTATCCGGAAAGTCAAGATAAACACAATGACAAGGAAAACTATTTCATAACTACTAATATTTCCATTGCTTTAGAAAAAAAAGAAAATTCCTTATCACATGTTCTTTTCTATTTTTGTTCAGTCAGGAAAAACAATAAGTGCTTTATCTTTGTATTCATCTAGAAAAGAATGTAGAACGTACTGGATTGTATAAACTAACATGAGCTTTAAATATAACGTATAACTAAACAACATTCAACAATGAAAAGATTAGATAATCACAACCTTTGTATAATGAAAATTTAAATATCAAACATTTACTTTATTTTAAAGTAGAGTAGGTAAACCAAACAGTAAACTATTATCATCCCATTTTTATATTGGAGTATATCATCATCAAAAGTTAGTTAAAAGAATAATAAAGACAAAATAATATATTTAATAAGTTTTGTTTATAGGTTTTATTTTGTATTTTAGAATGTTTAATAAAATATATTATTTTATATTTTAAAAATCAATACTATATATGTTTAATTAATTTAAAATAAATTATTTTTATTTATTAATTTAAAAAAGAAAAAAAAAATATTTTATAATATAATGAATTCTATAAATTATATGAAAAATTAAAACATAAGCTTTTATTTTTGTTAAAATATAATGAATATATGTATTTAAGAGAATTTAAAATATTGATTAATAAAATAAATGGGTTATATAATAAATTAAAAATTAGTGTTAGAATATAATGAATATATGTATTTAAGATAATTTAAAATATTGATTAATAAAAGAAATGTGTTATATAATAAATTAAAAATTAGTGTTAGAATATAATGAATATATGTATTTAAGAGAGTTTAAAATATTGAATAATAAAAGAAATGTGTTATATTGTAAATTAAAAATTAGTGGAAATCACCATTTTATATTAAAAAAGATAAATAAGATAATAATATTATAAATTTTTTTAGAAAAATCTATTTTTTTTTTTTAAGGAAATATGTTTTCTTTTAAAATAACTTTTTAAAATTTTAATAAATAAATTATTTTAAAATAAATTAAAACTTAAAAAATAATTCTAAAATAAATCTTTTTTTTTATTCTTTTTAAATGTTACTTAATGGTTTAGTTATAAATAAATGTTAATTTACATTTTTTTGAAAATGTTACCTATATTATATTCTACTATGAAGATAGCTTAATGGGTTAGCTCTACTTGTTGAGTATTATGAATTTGAAATAATAAATATTATCAAAATTCCTATAAGTATAAATAGTGTACCTCATTCCATTTCCATTCCCATAAAATGTTATACCATAAAAATATAAAATGATAAATTTTGAATATAATTATTATAATAATTATAAGATATATTTAAAAAATATAAAATGATATGTTATTTTAAAAATTAAACTATTATAGTATGTTTAAAATATAATGTAATTAGTTTAACTCGTTTAAATTAAGTGAGATAATTAAATACGATGCTGATGATTATGATGGTGATTAAAGTCCACTAAGACCGAAATAACAATAATGTATTTTTAAGGTCAAGCCAAGCTAGATACCAAATTGGTGTATGAAACCCCTTGTTTATGGGACAAGGGACATAGAATATCAAGTCTAAAATATAGTTATAATAATATATTAAGTTTAAAATGCCTCGGATGGGGTAACAAGTTGTGCTAAATTTCCATCCGGCATAGTGCCTAGCCAAGGTTTAAATGCGGCATGCCACTCCCCATCTATTCAACATTAACGATGGGAGCAAGCCATTACAGTAGACTTTCGGGTGAGTGACTTCTCCCTCGCATGAAAGGGTCGGGACTGCAAGCATTAAATTTGGTAGACTTAAAGAGAATCCAGGTGCAGTCATCTCACAAGAATGTGAAAGCAAAGAGGTCTAGTCGCAGTCGGCTCACCCTAGCTGTGCAACTGCCCGTCGACTGTAAGCTTTGGTGCATTTCTCTTTGCGTCCTGTCCCTGGTGATTTTTCTGAGCCCAGGTGAGTTTTACACTCACTCCTCTTCCACGATGCCTAGGGAGCGAGGAAAGCCTCGTCAAGGGTTGGCTTGGCACACCCACGCTGCTCATCGCCAGAGGAGACAACATATGGAAAGAGCACTCTTGTTGGCCAACTCCATTCTTCGTCAAAGAGAAAGGGTCACCTGTCTAGCACTCCATGCTTCTACAATTGAGTCTGCAATGGAGAAGAGTGCTCAGACCCCACCAACACTGGATAATTGGCAGCCCACAGACATTAAGTAAGAAGAAAATCCCCCAACTGCACTTGAAACTCAAGCTGGAAGTAGCTTAAGGGAAATCTTTAAGAGGATTTCCCAAACTTCTACCTAGATAAAATACCATACACGAAAGACACCCCTACTACCCTGGAGCCTCATGCAAGAGATGAAACAAGGGGGAGACTCTGTGAGGATACATGCTATATCGAGGAAGTGCCTTACATGGATGTGGTCTCGCAGAGGACCTGTGCAGTAATCGTTCACCACACAGACATCACAGCCATGGACAAAGAGGAGGCCAGCGCAGAAGTAGAGAAAGGTAACCCAGGCGAGGCAGACACAAAAGGAATGCATGCATGCTCTGGTGCCCATGCACCATTCCTCCACACAACACACCTGGAACTAGTGTTTGAACTTCGAGGACAATTGGCAGACCAGGAGCATAGAGCCGTCCTAATGGGACAACATTTGGATATGCTTCTGGATGCTTACTCCAATGCCCAACGTGCGCCCTGTCGTTTGTCATTCAGGGCAGAGCAGCGTGGCAGGAGGACAAGGACGACCGGTCACTGGGTATTTGATCTTGTCTTTATTAGTCTGGTTTTTAATCTTGTTGTTCAGAGTCAAGACGATATATTTCCATCTTTCCTGGTTTCCTTCGGGTAGGACAGATGACGAAACAATATTTTGATTTTTCTCCTAGAAGCAACATGCGTGCCCCAAATTGTGTTGGTTTCCAGTAAAATGGTGGCAGATTTGGTGGCAGCAGTACCGTTGTATCTCTCTGTATTTTTGTTAATATAATATAGCAGGTAACACCCATTTTTCACTTAAAAATATATATATATTAAGTTTAAAATATAAAACTATTATAATAATACATAAGATACAACTGTAATAATTATAAAATATAAAATGATATATTATTAAAAAAATATTATATTATGTTTAAAATACTATTTAATTAGTTTATAACAATTGAGATAACTAAATATTATATAAAAAAAAATTAAAAAAGATTTAAATTTTTTATTGTTTAAAAAAATGCATGTGCTTATAGATTTTCTATCCCAATTCGATTAGAAGATCTTATTGTTTGAAATCCAATTCTAGATGGATACCAATAGTGCTTTTAATATGTATAATCCAAAAAGGCAATGACGTGATTCACCTACAACCAACAAAAAGGGTTATGTCAATAAAAAAGGACTATCCTCTTCTTCTAATAGATTATTACTATTATTACTATCATCCTGAGGTTAATGTCGTGGAAGGCAAGAAACCTAAGAATATTCAAAGATGAATTCCTCACTTCATAACCTGTGGTTAAGAGCTCAAAGGGAAACCAGAGAGTCTTGTCAATGTTTTCCAAAGGTGAACTACAACTAATGTGAAAACTCTACCTTAAACATACTCAACATTCAGGGTTCAAAGCAGGATCCCATTAAGCAATTGTGGGAACACCTTGAGGAACGGTGGCTGAAATTGAGCATTGATAGGAAATCTAGAGGCAATCTAGGACTTCCATGTGTAGGGGATATGCTCAGAGACTATTCATGGTTCACCAAACCTACTTATTTTGTATTCCTATATCAGGGAGCAAATAAAAGAATAGAAGATATGAAAGGTATTAAATGAATTGAATTACTTGTTAAACATTTGGGAATCTAAGGATTAATTCTAGATGGCCATTAAGAAATCCTCATAAACATGACCAAAAAAAACCTTAAGATAGGAATGAAATATTGAGAGCATGATCCTTTGGTGTAGATCAACTATCCAATCATTCAACGAAGTTCAATTTTCGCACGTTTGTAGATCAGAAAAATTAGTAACAAACTTGCAATAAAATCATGCTATTGACTCCAAGGAGTATGGTTCAATGACCCTGGAAATAGAATGCATTTCAGAGAGTTGGTATTGGAGGAAGAGACTATAAATTACATGAATGCAAGTAGGAGTACACCAAATGACAAGTAATGAGGCGATAATGTGGAAATATCCATCTGTTATGATGATATTTTCAAAGAAATCTCTCCATGTTAAATTTAACATTGTTTCCACTATCCTAAATAAAACTACCTTATTTATCTTTTCAAATAGAAAATAAAAATCCAAATATATCTTACATTAATCTTAAATGAATCAGTGATTACTATATGACTATATACTATATTTATTAATTTGAAAGATTAGATAAGATACTAAATTATATACTATAATTATATATTACTATATACTATATTTMTTGATTTAATTTGAAAAATTACATAAGATACTAAATTATATACTATAGTTATATAGTTATTGATTATATTAAATACTTTTTCTAATATTTGAATTMAAATTCATACATAAAAAAATTATAACATAATTGCATCAGTCGTTTCATTAATTTATATGTAGAATTTTCAATCAAAACTAATGAGRAGGGGTCATGAACATCTAATTGCTCACATCTTTACATATCCCCATTGGTGAAGAAACAATGATGAAATCTTAATCACCCAAAACACCTACGCCACCCAAAACACGTACGTGCAATGTACTCGTGGATGCCTCAAAACACGTGGCTTCGTGATGCCTCAAAACACGTGGATTCGTTGGGATTTTATGCTTTTGAGTGTTCTTACCAGAAACCGGGCTTTTTGGATGGTCTGTTGATTAGATTGTGTGCTTTAATGACTGCTTGTGTTTTTGTAACGGCCTCAGTTTTAGCTTTTGTGACTGCCTGAGACGGTCTGTTGATTAGATTTTATGCTTTTGTGACTGCTCAAGCTTTTGTGCTTTGCTTAAGCTTTAGCTTTTGTCACTGCTAAAGCTTTTGTGCGTTTGTAACGGACTTAGAAGCTTTAGCTTTTGTGACTGCCGTGAGATGGTCTGTTGATTAGATTTTGTGATTATGTGACTGGATGATCTTTTGTGACTGCTGGTTGATTGAGCATTCATTTTCGGCGTCCGAAGTTGATTAGATTTGGTGCTTATGTGACTGCTTGATCTTTTGTGACTACTGGTTGATTGAGCATTCTTTTTCGGCGTCCGATTTTGGCTGCTTGAGCTTTTGTGATTGCTTCAGAGTTCGAATTCGTTATGGTGGAGGTTAATATTAGCACCCGAGGGTTGTATTTGCCGTGTTGTCTGCCATTTTTGGAGAGCTGAGAAATCTGTTGATTACATGGATCGTTTAACATGAACTTTTTCTTTGATGTGCCACCAAAATGTAGGGAATCTTCTTTGCAGAGGGTTGAAATGTTTGTGGGGATGAAGCCGACTTCTTTGCAGAGGGTTGAAACAGTTTGCGAGGCTGAAGTCTACTTCTGGCTACATCATATATGGAAGACAAACATGGGAACCATACCTGGTTGTAGCTAAGGTGAGCCAATACGTTTTATCGGATTCATAGTTTCAAACAAGTAATATACGTTCATCTCTTATGTATATAAAACAAATTTTTCGAATGACATTTCCGTTTCAGGGCTCTAAATATAAGGAATGCACATATCTCAACGAAATTAGTGTATCTGCCATAATTTCAATCTCTAAAACGTGTAGTTTTGTTTCATCCAATGTTAATTTCAACCTCTAAAATGTGCAGTTTTGTTTCATCTAATGTTTCACCTTGTTGTTCAATGTTTCTTAGTCTGCAATTGGTTGAAAATCCCACATCATATGTATTTAATTCGTTGATTTTTTTTTAAAACATTTCTTCTTCACCTTAATGTTTCTTTACTCTGTAATTGGTTGAAAATCCCACATTACATGTATTTCTTGTAATTCGTCCATTCTTTCCTGAAAATATTTCTTCTTCTTTTCTAGATGAATACAAAGAGAAAGCATTTATTGTTTTTCTCGACTGAACAAAAATAGAAAAGACAGGCAACATGTGATAAGGAGTTTGCTTTTTTCTAAAACAGTGGAGATATTAGTAGTATGAAATAGTTTTCTTTGTCATTGTGCTGATCTTGCCTTGCCAAATAAAGATCGAGAATTAGGAGAAACTCACTCAGAAATTAAGACCTCATAGTTTTCCTTGTCATTGTGTTGATCTTGACTTGCCAGATAAAGATCGAGAATAAGGAGAAACTCATGCGGAAATTAAGACTTCGAAGAAGTTAAAACATGGGAGGACGTTGCTTGGTATACATGTTTCAATTTTAAAAATTTTGTGGGGATGTTTTGATTTTATAAATTTGTGTTGTTAGTGTAGGCCTCTGAGCTTCTAAATAGGATGTAATGTTGGGAAATTTTATAGATGGTGTGAAGATCATAGAAAGGTTTTAGGTACAAAATTACTTACTAATTTATGTATCCCAAAATGGAACCCTAGATTTATGTGAATTTTTTTTTGTATGTGTTACGGTCATTTTGAACTGACTGTTGGACAATAACCATCTATTTTTAAGTGGAACCCTATATTCATTTGAAGTGACTGCTCGACCATTTATTTTTTGCATTAAATTTCTTTATTAAGAATTAGTTATGATTCCAAAATCATTGCCCACGCTTATATTTCTCTCTGTGATGTTCTTGCTCTTAAAACATTTTGCTATTAAATTCTAGACATGGTATTAGTAGCGACTTCAAACTCAACTTGTCCATTAGCAAAGAGCTCCTCAAATTTCTAGATTCTCTTCCTAAGTACGCTATCTGTTCCATTTATTCTCGACAAATGGTAGTTAAATGCAACCTTCGAACTACTGGAGCCCTCAGAAAGATCGTTCACTTTTACCACTTATACCATGATAATTATCCATATAAATACATGTCTCTTGTAATTTCAAGCGATCAAGGTATAATTACCTGGAACACTTAATCAGTTGTCACAAACAACACCAAGAGTAACAGATTCATTCCAAGCGATTAAGGTATAATTACCTGGAACACACAATAATTGTCACAAACAATACCAAACGTAACAGATTCAGTCCAGGACAAACAGATCAAACATTACATGGAATCTAGGAATAATTCTACATTAATTACCTACCTGAAGTATATCTCTTTTGTGAAGAATTCATGTGGCTTAAGTTCTAGCGGAGGCCTCCACATAAAGAACACTCAAAAGATAAAAAGTCGAACATCCAAAAGCACCATACAGAAATTGAAATTCGATCCCTCATCCACAAGCGATTTGAGATAATGTGTATGGGAGCATCAAAGCCACGGATCCAAGTTCATCAAACATATACAAGAGTTAGAAGCCTTGAAGAAAAATTGGAAGTTTAGGTTAAAAAAACACCATCATAACTAACCTGGGCAGCTACATCATTGAACTAAGAATCAAATATTGAACCTCCATGCCATATGCAACTCTTCCAAGTCTTTTTCTATGTGACTCGAGTTTCGCCTGAATTTCCAGTCCAATGATGTATTTTTTTTTCCATGGTCTGACTGTATCACGATGATTAAATATGAGTTTGATAAGTTTTCTTCACGACGATCAAATATGAGATTCTTGAAATGACATTGTGTGTTTTGACATAGAATTCATGTCAATGTAGTCTAATATGAATTTCCATTTCTATGGTGTATTTATGTTTTGTGTTTCGCCTAAATTTCCATTGCTATGGTGTATTTATGTTTCCATGGTCTCAATGTATCAGGGTTTGATAAGTTTTCTTTGGGACAATCAAATATGAGTTTGAAATGACATTGTGTGTTTTGAATTAGAATTCATGTCAATATAGTCTCGAGATATGAATGTGTCAAACAAACTTCCCTAATTCTTCCTTTTCCACTAATACAAAACTTCTCTAATTGTTCTTTCCACGTGTATCATTTTATATATATATATCACTGAAAAACAAGTCTTAGGTGTATCATTTTCTATATCACAAAATTGAAAAACAAATCTCAGGTGTATTCAAATTCAAGACAAAGTTATTAAACATAATTTGTAGCAACTCTAGAAATACTATTAGTCATTGTTAATCTTAAGTGCCTAAAATATCATCATAACACATGGATATTTCCACATTATGACCTCCTTATTTTTCATTTGGTGTACTTGTACTATCATTCATGCAATCTATAGTCTCTTCCTCCAATCCCAACTCTTTGAAATGCATTCTATTTGGAGGTTCATTAAATCCTATTCTTTGGAGTAAATAGCATGATTTTATTGCAAGTTTGTTACTAAATTTGTTGCTATAAAAACATGGGAAAATTGAACTTTGTTGAATGATTGGATAGTTGATCTACACCAAACGATCATGCTCTCAATATTACATGTATTCCGTAAGTTTTTTTTTTTGTGATGTTTATGAGGATTTCTTAATGACCCTCTATAATTAATCCCTAGATTCCCAAATGTTGAACAACCAAGTCTATACCTTTAATACATTTCACATCTTCTACTCTTTTATTTTCATTTCCTTGATTACCTCTAGATTCCCTAGGAATTTTCAATTTCATACAATTTTCCACCACCATTTTGTGTCTATCCCATTAGCCTCCAAACCAAAAAACCTCTATTAACAATTAGATAAAAAAAAATAGAAAATTTACCATTGAAAAAAATAAAAATCACAAGAAGGATTATTGTTGAAACACTAAAGAAGAAAATGGAGGAGTGTTCAGAACCCTAGGTGAATGGATAAAGAAATAAAAACCATCAATTTCCCATTTGTTTCAACTTCAGTTTGTTTTTCCTTTTTTATTTCGTGATTCTACTCCTCTCATAGTAGCTATATATAACTATTTTGGAGTGAAAATATGTAACAATTTGTAACTATTTTGATGGAGTGATGATCTATAATGATCTATAACTAGGCATATTCAAAGACTCCCCAAGGTAATTACTAAACCTATAAATTCCATTACCATGGATTGTAAATCATGTAGGTTGCTTAAATAATTTTCATTAATATTTGTGTGGTCAGACACTAGAAGGTCAGTTAATTAAAATTTACATTAGTATTGGTTGTAATCATGTAGGTTTTAAATAATTTCCATTAATATTTGTGAAGATATAGACTTTGAATGATAACAATGAGGGATGATTTTACAATAAAAATATAAACTATTGGGTGCTATGGAACCAAATTGTGTCCAGTGGGTTTTAGGTTTTGAATAGTTCACTGAATGGTTTGTGTGTGGACATATATGAGAGGTAGAGAGAATATCAAAATTATCAAGTAATATGGAGAGGGAGAAAATCATTTTATCTATAATTCAATTTTCTTATTTTAAAGGTTACATATTATTGTTGGAATTTTTAAAAATAATTTTATTTAAATATGAATCAATAATTCTTGAAATCTATTCTAGAAATCTAGTAATTTTTTCATGAGATAATATATTTCAGAATTAATCAAATTTAGTTATGGAAAATAACACGATGTCATACCTTTATGTAATTGAAAGTTCATTCATGCTCCATGTTATCCCTGTATGAAACCCAATTCCATTTCCCATGGCCATGTTGACATGGATTCCACTACATCTCTGTGTTGTTCAAATTATCAGGCTAAAGGGAGGAAACCCTTTTGACCAATTTTAATTTTAGACTTTTTCTTAACATTAATGTGAAAAAGGAAACCCTTTTGACCAATTTTAATTTTAGACTTTTTCTTAACATTAATGTGAAAATCCTACGTGAGAATGATCTACACTCACTATTTTCTACCAAATTTTAAGTTTGAACCTAGTTCAGGGAGTTAGATGGTTTTCTATGCTTAGGATGTTTTGAGAATTAAATTTATTGTTAGTATAATTAGCTAAAAAATTTGTTAGCCTCACAAGAAGAATATTATTGTATTTTTTTTGTATGTTTAGTTTAGGGGGTGTATAGAGTTAATTGATGCTCAACATTATCAACATAAGCATCAACCATGCATGAATATTCGCACATGAATATTCACAATGATTATCATCATCATCTTGTTTAAGAAATCCAACTCCTTCACTCTTTTTGAAGATATGGYTAGACTTTAATCTTATMTAAATTTATTTATAAGCACTTCTAGTTGAAATGTCAATGCTTTTCTAAAAATAAATTATTTCACCATTCCAGTTCAGTGAATTAAACCAAAATCACATAAATTAATTCATGAGGTTTGTGAAATAAAAAATGTGGTCATTAGTGTAGATATATATCAATAGTTCACTATATTTTTTATGTATGGCTACATTCACTAACATATCACAATAATTCATTTAAATCTTGTTATATTATCTTTGTTGGAAAAAAGTCTTATTCTGATAAAAAAATAATTCCACCATGAAAAAAACTTCAAAATATTTCAATCATTTACATGCAACAATCACTTATTAATTCAACATCAAAAACTATTTTTAAAATTAATATGATGAATAATTTAGAAAAAAAAGACATAGAACATGTTTATATAAGACTAGATTGTATGATCCTGGATGGGGTGCCACGTAGTGCAGGGAGGCCACATAGCCTTCCTTGGATCCAAGCCATGAATATGGCAACTCGGTACCCTTCCCATCACCATTAAATGGAAGGGAGAAATTACTTCCCATCAAGCAGTGGAGGACAGTTCCCTCGCGCGAGTAAAATGGAGGTCATGAGTTCTAATGGAGGGGGGAAGCTCGGTACAACAATCATGTCGGGCCTCAACGTTATCTTCCTGTGTAGCAAAGGATGGATCCATTTTACCTCTTCGTTCCTTCAGCCTGGATGCTCTAATCACTGGTGCAGCAACCAACTTGCTCCCTATTATCCCCGTTTTCTAGGGATAACTAGGAGATCGTGTCTCGAGGCCCACAGGTCCTAGACATGGAGCACCGAGAGCAGGATTGACCCGAGCATGGCCCTAGAGGGCCCATCCTTCTTTTCTTCACCAGATTTGTCCTGTCAGCAGCAACAACATCCATCACCATTGGCTTGGACTTACGTCAGAGAAGACTCTTGCTCCATGAGGTAATTGGTCCAGGTATCATGTTATATGTCATGTTTGATCATTATAACTTTCTTATATATGCATCAGGTTCCTTACATTTATAAAGACTGCTTGGATCTTACAGTAACCCACTTGACCATTGTTGGGGGGATTAAGGGGATGCCCTAGCAAGCTGGTATCCATGGGTTTTGGTTAGCCACCAGGGGGGATTTGAAGAGCCATCGTCCACTCCCACCATACAATCACTTTACATATTATTTCCCATACATCCATACCATTCCCCTAGTCTGGGCATTAGGATGACCTTTGAGGGTTACACTTTGTCCTATGGGAAGAAGGGGCTAAAGGCCCAGGGGGTAAAAGCAGTTGGTAAAAGATAAAATCTATAGGAAATAAAACCTAGAGATGCTTCGCCCAGGGATCCCTGAGAAGGCAATAAAAGGCCTCTCGATAAGAAACAAAAGGGACCCAAATAAAAATAATAAAACAAGACCTAACCAAGAGGATGGGAGGTCTCATCATGAACCGACCCATTATGTTCATAGGTATCTAGTAGTATGAAAGGTCATACTACCATTATTTGAGACCTATTCCATTAGATTCATCTTGTCCCTTATCACATTCATCCATATCATTTTTTTGCAAAAATTTTTGACCCAGCCCGCTCCCTTTTTAGTTCACCCATCGTCATGGCCCATATCCATAGCCAAGAACTAGAGTCTCACTTCAACACCTTGCAATCTAGTTTCCTCGAGACCCAACAACAAGTGCAACAAATCAGTGCTACTATTGCCTCCCGTGATGCATCCATCAATACAACCATAAATGCATCCGTAAATGTAGCCATGCAGTCCGCAATGGCGGAAGTCAAACATAATGGGTCGGCTCGTGATGAAATGTCATTAATGACCTATATTTTAATTGAAAGGTCATGGGTTGGTATAAATAGAGGACATAACTCACTCTGTTGTGACAGACTATCTTTTAGCCTTTTGTTTGGTATTTTTGGTGCTCTAAGTGAGGCGCAACTCTTCTTGGGGGATTTCTCTTGGCATTTATGGTGTTTCTCTCATGGAAGGTTTACAACTAGGGTTTGATTATGCATTCTTCATGATATGTAAGTGA
>ML794794.1:56492-68323 GCA_009831015.1 Picea engelmannii
AGAATATATGAAAGTTGCATTTTGGGTAAACAACATAGGGAGTCATTTCCAACACGGAAGTCAATTCGCCCAAACAAACCATTGGATATTGTTCATTAAGATTTGTGTGGACCAATGCAAACACCCTCAATTGGTGGAAGTTACTACTTCTTGGAATTCATAGATGACTACAAAAGAAAGACATGGGTCTTCTTTCTAAGGAACAGGAATGAATGGTTTGATTATTTTCATCAATTCATAGCTCCTATTGAGAAGCAAAGTTGAAGTTACATCTAAGCATTGAGAATGGATAGGGGTGGTGAATACATTTCAAATTACTTAAGAAGGCTTTTCAATGACCATGGAATTCACAAAAAAATTACCACAAGGTGCACCCCTCAACAAAATGAAGTATCTGGAAGAAAAAAAAGAACAGTCATGGAAATGGCAAGGAGCATGTTAAAAGAAAAAGATTTGTCAAATGAATATTGGTTTGAAGTTGTAGCATGTGCAAAATATATTATGAATATATGTTGTAAGTTTCAAACCTGTGAAGTAAAGAAATGCATATAGATTCTTAAGAAAAACATAATTTAATCAATGGCTCATTCACATAGTACACAGAGATATATACTGGAAACCCTCAACCAGGAAAACCTTTCTTATATTCATTATATCAAATTTCACCATTCACTATACAATATATACAATGTTTTTAGGTATTCCGTAGATACCAAAACCCTAATCCGTAAAACTGAGATTATTTTTAGTAAACCGCTAAAAATGGCAAAATCTACTAAAAATAGCAAAAACCGCCAAAAAAATTATTTTGAGGCATTGCCCTGGGCTACCGCCCATTGCCGAACACTGCGCGTAACCAGGGGGGGCATACTGGCCCCTCGTGGGATCCCCCTAGGAAAGTGCCCAGCACACACAACACAAACAAAGCACTAGTATGAGGGATCGTTAGATGCAGTTGTCATATCTGACGCGCCCACACACACACATGCAAAGAATATAACACATACCCAACATTCTCCCACTTGTTGTTTTCTTTGCATCCAGGGGTCTAGGGGATTATATAATCAACAATCGAGGGAACGAATGCCCATTGTTACTCTACACCAAGAGAACTTTTCTATGCTCACGGACTTTGTCAATGAATCTGCAACATTCTTCAAAGTGTCAACCTTTTCAAGCAACACCTTCTTTTCCTCAACCATGTCTCTCACAAAGTGATACTAAACATCAATATGCTTTGTCTTCGAATGATATGGGCTCTTTGCCAGGAAGATAACACTCTGACTGTCACAATCTAATCTCATTGTTTGTTGTACCAACCCAATACCCGAAGACAATCTTTGTAACTATACTGCTTCCTTGCTTGCATGAGTGGCTGCCATGTATTAAGCTTTTGTAGTTGAGAGTGCCACTACAACCTGTCTTTTGCTCATCCAACCGATTGCTCCTCCAAATAGGTTAAACACATAGCAACTTGTAGATATTCTGCAATCTAGATCTCCAGCCCAGTCTGCATCAACAAATCCATGTATGTCCACCACGTTGTCCGATCCTGGTCTTCCTTCGTAGCACAATCCATAACTGGTGGGGCCACAAAGATACCTGAAGAACCTCTTTACTGTTGTCCAATGCTCCTTCCCTAGTTTCGACATATACCTGCTCAAAACTCCCAATGCATGTGCAATGTTTGGTCTAGTACAGACCATTCCATACATCAAACTCCCAACTACACTGGCATATGGAACATGGGACATGTCCTCTTCTTCTTCATGTGTCTTGGGACGTTGATCTGTAGATAACTTTACACCTATAGCAATAGGAACCTTGACCGGTTTACTTCCATTCATATTAAACCTCTACAATATCGTCTCAACATATTTTTTCTGACTCAACTAGAGTTTCATGTTTGCATGATCTCTTTTAATCTCCATTCCTAGAATGGAGTTAGCAACACCGAGATCCTTCATGTCAAATTTGGAGGATAGCCGCGATTTCACCTCCTTGATAACATCCATGTTATTTCCTACCAACAACATGTCATCAACATACAACACTACATAAATGAAGTGACTACCAACCTGCTTGGAATATACACAGTGATCAACCATGCTTCTTACAATTCCCAATCCAAGGATGTATGTGTCAAAATTTTGGTACCACATCCTAGGTGATTGCTTCAGACCATATAGTGACTTCTTTAGCTTATAGACCAAATCTTTCTTTCCCATCACTACAAAGCCTAATGGTTGCTTCATGTAGATTTCTTCTTCCAGATCCCCATGTAGGAATGTTGTCTTCACATCCATCTGTTCCACTTCAAGATCAAAAGCAATAGCAATAGATAAAAGAAATCTAATAGAAGTTAACTTAGCAACGAGAAAAAAAATCTCACCAAAGTCAATTCCCTCTACCCGAGAATAACCTTTTGCTACTAACCAGGCTTTGTATTTCTCCACTTTACATTGTGCATTAAACTTCTTCTTAAACAACCATTTTCTACCAAAAGATTTTCTTCCAACTGACAACTCAACTATATCCCATGCCTCATTTTTATCCAAGGCATCCATTTCTTCAACCATGGCCTTCTTCCAGAGTTTACTATCCTCTGAATTCACTGCTTCCTTGACAGTTCTGCGATCATCATCAGTAATAGATAAAGAAAAATTTGAACGGAAATCAAGTGGACTATACTTTTCTAGTTGCCTTTTATCTCTCACCGATTTCCTCAATACTGGGGTATGAGGTTCGTCTTCTTCTTCTTCTTCTTCTTCAGATGATTCATATTTTGCAGCATCCAACTCAATCTCTATTTTCTCAGGTTCTTCTTGCGTTGGTAGGAATTCCTGTTTGGACACATCTTTTACCTCTTTGAACACAACATCTCGACTATAAACAGTCTTCTTGGTTTCTGGGTTCCAAAGTTTATAACCTTTCACACCATCTTTATAACCAATAAAGGTACACTTTTCCTATTTTCCTTTGGAACATGTACATAATAATCACAACCAGACACTCTAAGATGTTGAAGAGAGAGTTTCTTTCCAGACCATACCTCGTATGGAGTTTTATAGTCCAACGCTGATGATGGTGATCGATTGACCAGGTAACATGTTGTACCCACTGCCTCTACCCAGAATTCTTGTCCTAACCCGACACCATTGAGCATGCTCCTTGCTTTTTCCATTAGTGTCCTATTCATCCTTTATGCAACTCCATTCTATTGAGGAGTGTATGGATTAGTCTTCTGCCTTGCTATACCACACTTCTTACAGAATTCTTCGAATTCATTTCCACAGAATTCTCCACCATTATCTGTTTTGAATACCTTTATTTTCTTCTCTGTCTAATTTTCTACCAGAGCCTTAAACTCTTTAAATTTATCAAATACCTCAGATTTCTTTCTAAGAAAATAAATCCATGTGTTCCTTGAAAAATCATCTATGAATGAAACATAGTACACACATTTACCTATGGATGGAACATGAACAGGTCCAAACACATCATTGTATAGCAACTCTAAGACCCCCTTTGCTCTTGTAGCACCAGATGGGAATATTACTCTATTCTTTTTACCATATATGAAATGTAAACAGAAATCAAAATCCAGAGTGCAATTAAACATACCTTCAACCATACCTTTACCGTGTAGTGTTCGAAGGGCCTTTTCTCTAATATGTCCAAGTCTTTGATGCCACATCATGGTCTTCTTTTCAGGGACGATGTTGGTCTTGTCTTCTTTATTTTTCTGCTCAAGGACAATAGAATAGAAGTTCCACATAGAACTCCCCTCATCAAAACTATTTCTCCACGTACCATCTTGCAAGTGTTCTTTCCAAATACAGTATCCACTCCTGCATCATCCATCTTGCTTACAAATATTAGGCTCCTGGATAGTTTTGGAATGTGTAGAACCCCAGGGAGAGTTCTAATTCTCCCATATTTTAGTAGCAACTTAACCCTTCCACTTCCCAATATGTTTGTTGTCAAGTCATCTCCTAGGAATACGTCACCACCATCATATTTTTCATATTCAGAGAACCACTCATTGTGAGGAGTCATATGGTATGACGCACCTGAGTCGATCAACCATACATCAAGGTCTGCATGTGTACTTGTAGATGCTAGGTAAACATCATCTCCTTTTTCAGTGGAGGTTTTCACCTTTGTGGAAGAGATGCTATCAGATCCCTTTGGTTTTTCAACTTTCTTATACATGCAATCTTTCTTATAATGCCTTATTTTACCACACTTCCATCATTTCCTGAAATATTTTCCTGGAGACTTAGATCTACCTGTAGATTTAGATCTCCACCCCAAAGACCTACAAAGGTTCCTGTCTTGGGTACACCCTCTTACAAATAAAGCATCTGTGTTGTGATGTAACGACCCTAATTGAATAAATGATTAAATATTACAAAGAAAAATTAATTAAATAAAATAAGTGTGATTAATTAAGTAATAATCAAACTGAAGATTTCATTTAATGACATGTGACATAAATTTAAGAGATAAATAAAAAATGAGATAACAGGGATTGCGTATGCTACAGAGGGTGGCGTATGCAGGGCAAGACGCCCAGAAATCCCGAGAGGATAAAAATGTTAATGAGGAACGAAGGACGGAGGATGGGGGTGGTTGAGGAGTGAATGCGTGAGTCGGCAGGGAGGAATAAGGGAAGGGAAGAGGGGGATGTGCACACCATTCGGGAGGAGGATGGAATGGATGCGGGTAACTGTTGTTTTGACATCTGTAGAGAGCCGAGAGATTTACTGTGATTTGTGTGCTCAGATTGAGACACGAGACTTACTGGTTATGACATATTGATGAGGGAGGCACCGAGTTGCTAGAGGTTTTGGGCACGGGGGCCAGGATATCCGTAGATATCCTGGAGCGAGGTCGTTTTCCTAGTTGGCAGGGTGGACATTAGTTTTGGGCAGTTATTTTCTGTGTCTGTGGCAGAACTGGACTGTGTAGCAAGGCAGCAAGGCAGCAAGGGCAACAAAAATTAGCATCAGAACCAGGTACTTTATCAAGTTATGTAATTATTTCTTTCTACCATGAAATCAGTATTTATTGATAAATCTAAGTTACTGAGGTTTTTGTTATAAAAATCAATATTATGCTATGAAGTTATTGTTTTCAGTTATTAAATAAATTGATGATGAAAATAAATGATGTTTAGAAATTTTAGGCTGTTACATATGGTATCAGAGCGTCTTAGTTCGAAATCTGGAGCCTAAGGGCCAAAACCCGGAGTGTTAACTCCAGCCACGCTTAACCTGTAAGAAAATGAGCGATATCAGTTTGACCAAATAGGATGGATACAGTATGGTATCCAAGAAAATGAGCTCATATATCACAGGCAACAACTTTAGACAATACTCGTTAACTGGATTATGAACGGATAATACAGTCCTGGTTTGAATATTCAAAGGAACGCCCTTTTAAAATAGCGGTAATGAACCAGATAGATGAAGGATCACCTCCCATAAAATGGATGTTAAAGATTTTAAGCACGAAAAAGAGAAGTGATAACTTAATTTACTTGAGCATTGTGTGTCAATGAGGCTACGAGTAGTATTAACATGGGAAAATCGATGAAAATATCAAGGAAAGCTTCTGTCGAAAGCGTGAAGTTGGGAAAATTTAAATGACTGCACGAACTGCACTAAATAAAATGCAATAGGACATTGCAGGACCTCGAAAAGGCCTATTTTACCTTGAACTTACCTAAATGAGGAACTACCAATGCGCAGCAGAAAAAGGAGATTCAGAAGACTTATATTGCGCGGGAAGTATGTAAATTACTTCCTGTGTTAACCCCGACAAATTTTAAATAACGTAAAATTTCAAGAACAGTAGAACAATACCAATTTATACCTTGCCAAAGAGAGCAATTTTCACACCGCGTAAAGTTTCATACAACTGATCATTATCCCCAAAAGAGAACAGATCTGCGCCATCAGATCTCAGGCGGAATCCCGTTAGCCATCAGATCTAGAAAAGTTGCGTTGGGTTTAAGCCCCAACGTGCATAGGAGGAGTCCTAGAGGAGTCATCGGGGTTTTGTGAAGTTAGAAAATCGAGACCTTGTGGTCCTCGAAATCCCGAGAACAGATCCTAGCCGTTGATATCAGCAGGACATGTGTCAGCGTTTGGGAGGTGTCGAGATTTTACCATCGGAGATTTGGGGAGTATAGAACCGTTACATATTGAAATCGCGATACGCGATTTCTCGATCAGATCTGGACCGTCCATTGTGTAGGACGCATGTCAGAGGATCCCGTAGAGTCGTGGATTGGGAAATAAGAGTTTTCTAAGATAAGGAAACCGCGTCGCTGGGAATCGCGATCGGCGATATCCCGATGGTGACGTAAGCAAGGTGGGACCACTAGAGTCAAAGTGAAGGATAGGAGTCCATCATCTGGGAAGAGTCGGGAAACCTGTAGGAAAATCCCGGTACAATCACAACCGTCCATCTGTGAGACAGGTGGCTACGATAGAGAACCATCGGCGATTGGCCCATCGGAAAATTGGAGTTCTCGAGGTCATGAGAACCAGGACATCGTAAGTCCCAAAACCCTGAGAATCAATCAGGACCGTCCGTCTGCGAGGACAGGTGGAAAAGGATCGGGCGCCGTCGGAGTTTTGTTCATCGGAGTTTTCGATGGTAAGGAAATTGTGCAACAGGAAATCGCGATCCGCGATTTCCCGATGAGATCTGAGTCGTTCATTACGTGGACGCGTGTCAGGGGATCCCGAGGGATCGGGTTTTGGCATTTCGGGTTTTCTGCATACAAAGGAATCACGACCGGAGAAGTCGCGAAATCCCGAAATAATACGAGTCCCACAACCATTACGTTTAAGTGGAGGACATGTGTCACTCCATATCGGGGTTCGGAGCTTGGAAGGGTTTATGAACGAGTGCGTAAACCTCCGACATGCGATTTCCCGACGTGAGAACGGAGCCGTTCGATTGAAGGGACACGTGTCCCAGGATTTGAAGGAGTCGGGATTCGACATTTCAGACTTTTGCATACAAAGGAATTGTTGCATTAGAAGTCGCGATTTCGTGATACCCGATAGAATGACATGAGGCAGTGGTGACGTGGAGGAGAGAGAGATCTCACACGTGCATCAGGGGATCGGCATTTCGAGATTCTCGGGGGCGAGAAAATCACGTCAAGAGAACTCGCGAACCCCGAAAGCCCGACGTAATTAACTTAACACTTAAACCTTCGTCAATGATTAATTAATGACTGTTTAAATAAGACTTGATTATATTGCAAAATCGGAGATCAGGGATTCGGGATTCAGTATGCATTGAATCTTTTTTGTGGGAAACCCCGAATCCCGACAGAGAGTTAGGACTACGGTCACATAGGACAGAGTCACATGGACCAAAGAATAACCAAGGAAGGGAGCGTATCGGTATCGGGCATAAGGAAACCTGAAACCTGAAATTTTAATTGGGAAATTTTACAGTTAGGAGCCAAGGGCTGTGAGCAATACAGAAGACAATGTATGTGAATCTAACTACATGCATATGCACAGACGAATAATTTTATAAATAAAAATGAAATAAAATTGAACGCAGAATACCAAATCCGTACAAAGTTGGAGTTACAAACAAATATTTTGTTCAAAAGAAGAAATCACCATTCATTACCACAGCGCAAGGAAGATTTATGCAAATTCTTAATTCGAATAACCCCGCGTTCTTCATAAAGGTACTGGAACTATGCACAACATGCGGATTGAATCGTACCTCTTACCATATTTGAGGGCGAGCTATGCAAAGTGTACAGACAGGGGTTGATTCCCAATATTTCAAGGAGATTGGACTCCAGGTCCTGGATCTTGTCAGTAGCCACCTCAATATACTTTGTTTCTGCAAAACGAATTGGAGCATATACAACATTAACCAGTGATAGTGAAGTGCTCAGAATGATGGTGAGGATGTGAGTCATGGCAAGGGAGATTCTGGAAACCTCTGAGCAGAGCAGAGGCAGAGCTATGATGGACGAAGATTGATGCGAGGCAAGTCCCAATGGATGGGAAAGTGAGACAGAGGAAGGACGCGTAGAGGGTTGAAAGGATGATAGGTGTAGATACAAGGGAGCTTATGAAAGCCAGACGAGCACGTGGAGCCCATACGTGCCCGGACCCTCGGATATATGCTCAATTATTATATATATATATATATTGCAAAGTGTTAATAATATAAATTAAAGTACATTAAATAAATTAGTATAATAATTTATATATAAATAAGATTAAGATAGTATAAAATTTAAGTAAAATTAATTTGGGATTAAATTAGTGTAATAATAATTTTAAATTACTTATTTTATTGGAGTGTAAGGTTAATCTACCTTAAAATTCGATGTTAACCAAGCTTAGATTCTTAAACCTAACCCAAACCGAGCCAATTCCCCTGATGGAGTAATGTCTGTTTACAGACAAGTAAAGAAAAATTACGCACAACCTTGTTTCTAAGTTTAAGTAGCACCCATTTGAAACGTCCTTGAACTCACCCAGACAACTTTGGGGGTGATGCAGGTTAAGTCATACAAGATGGCCAGGACTCGAAGGGGTCTAGGCAGGGGAGCTTCGTCACGGGCACCACCGACGTCACCCACACCATCATCACCACCGCCACCACCACCACCGCCATCACCACCACCGCCCGAACTAGCCCTCATACTATTCTCGTTGGAAGCCATTAACGAGACCTTAAAGGGGCGCCAACCAGTAGGGGCTGAAGTGGAACCCTCACCATCTGGAACCAGTAATCCAGAAGCCTCAAGGAACTCAAAGGGAGAACTTCCACCCGGAGACATCACACGAGAGTTACAGAAGATCAAACTTCTGGAGTTTTCCAGAGGTCGCGCCAGTGAACACGCGGAAGCGTGGTTGGAAGGCATGACAAGGTGTTTTGCCTTAAGGGATTATACGTCCAATTCAAAGGCCAAGATTGCAATTTTCCAGTTAAGGGATAGTGCCTTGAACTGGTGGGGAAACTTAGAAAGACAACTACACCTTACCCCAGACATAGTATCTTGGGAACTTTTCGAGGAGAGGTTCCAAATGAAGTATCTACTAGCATACTATGAGGAACAACAGGTAGGGGAATTTCATGCCTTAAGACAAGGGAATAGAACCGTAGAATAATATGAGATCAGATTTATGGAACTGGTCAAATATGTGTCGTATATGGATTCCGACCAACGACAGGCTGACCGCTTTGTTTATGGACTGAACCCTAAGATAAGAGCTATGGTAAGGATGTGGAAGCCATCTTCAGTAGCAGAGGCGATAGAAAGTGCACGTTACGCAGAAGAACACATGAACTTAACAGGGGGTGCAAGATCGACATTTTCCCATCACCAAGGATTCGTAGGAAAGACCCCAAGGACATTTTCAAGGGGAGGGGGCTCAAGGCCACCACCTTATGGTAACAAAGGCGTACCAAGGACAGTAACTGCAAGGATTTCGATGGCATCTAGTGCTGCGTCTCATTCATCGCCAACGGTGTAGACAGGCCCACAACAATCGCAGGGAACAACTAGTAGGGGCACGGGTTCCAGGGGGAGGAACGCATTTCAGGGACTATCACATAACAGTGCACCGGTTCCATATCATATTACCTGTTGGAGGTGCAAAGGACCCCATTACCAGTGGGATTGCCCAGAGTTACAACAAGGGTTTATGCATAGAGAAGGAAAGGCACCAATGGGAAGATCAAGTAGCATCCACAAGATTTACACAGCGGTTAACAACCGTCAGGATGAACATCAATCCACAGTAGTGGAGTCATTAGGTACGCTAAATCATATTAATGTTAAGATTTTGTTTGAATCTGGTGCGACAGATAGTTTCATTTCACCATCTGCATTAGAGAAGAGTGGGCTGGCAGCCTATGAGAACGATGACTTTAAACAAGTCGAGATGGCTTCGGGGGAAATACAAGTTGTAGGACCTAGCGTCGATAATTGTGCAGTAGACCTAGGAGTGTGCACTACCAGGTTGAAGGTATATGTCACTGCTCTTGGGACGTATGACCTAATCATTGGGATGGATTGGTTAGCGGCTCATTGAGCTTTGGTAGATTGTTTCGCAAAGAGGGTACTTTGTATTGATGATGAAGGAATACCAATAGAGATCCAGGGTGTACAGAGAAAAGTGTCATTATGATTTATATCAACTATGAATGTCAAGCGGTGCTTGAGGCAAGGGTGTTGAATTTATGTAGTGGAGGCAGTGAATGAAAGGAAGGGACCCTCATTAGATCAGTATCTGGTATTGTTAGAATTTCAAGATGTTTTTTTGAACGAATTACCAGGGTTACCTCCTAAAAGGGAGCTTGATTTTACTATTGAGCTAAAACCTGGTGCAGAACCAGTATCCAAGACTCTGTATCGAATGACGGCACCAGAACTTTGTGAGTTGCAAATGCAGTTGAAAGAGTTACTAGACTTGGGGCTTGTAAGGCCCAGTGTTTCACCTTGGGGCACACCGGTGATTTTTGTGAAGAAGAAGGATGGGTCCTTACGATTATGTATAGACTACAGGGACTTGAACTATGTTACAGTGAAAAATAGGTACCCAATACCGCGAATAGATGACCTCTTCGATCAGATTAAGGGAGCGGCGGTATTCTCAAAGATCGATTTGCGATCAGGGTATCATCAGTTGAGGATTAAGGAGAGTGATATCCCGAAAACTGCCTTTTGAACTCGATTTGGACATTACGAGTTTGTTGTGGTACCTTTTGGATTGACTAATGTGCCAGCAGTATTCATGAGTCTCATGAACAACGTATTCCGGAAGTACTTAGATCGATTTGTCCAAGTTTTTCTAGATGACATTCTCATCTATTCCAAGAATGAAAGAGAACATGAGGAACACTTGCGAAGAGTGTTGTCTTGCCTTAGGGAGAACAAATTGTATGGAAAATTGTCGAAGTGTTCCTTCTTCCAGAAGGAAATCCACTATCTAGGTCACATCATTTCAGGCAAAGGAATCTCTGTGGACCCAGAAAAGGTAAAGGCCATTATGGAATGGCCAGTACTGAAAAATGCCCATGAGGTAAGAAGCTTCATGGGACTAGCAGGTTACTACTAGAGATTTGTGGAAGGATTTTCAAAAATAGTGAAACCCATCACCACTTTGCAATGCAAGGGGGTCAGGTATGAATGGACAGAAGAATGTGATAGTGCATTCAGGGAGCTTAAGAGATTACTAACTAGCGCGCCAATTCTACGAGTGCCAGATATGGAAAATGACTTCATGGTCTGCATGGATGCCTCAAAACAAGGTTTGGGGGCTGTGTTAATGCAAGATGGAGGGGTGATATCTTATGCATCAAGGAAGTTGAAGAAGCACGAGGAATTATACGTGACTCATGATTTAGAGTTAGCAGTTGTAATACTGGCTCTAAAACTTTGGAGGCACTATCTTGTGGGGTGAAACTTTGAGCTCAGAACGGACCATCAGAGTTTAAAACATCTCTTCACTCAAAGAGATCTGAATGCCAGGCAAAGGCGTTGGAGTGAGTTTATGAGTTAGTACGATTTTGGTATTTCGTACATAAAGGGGAAGGAAAATGTGGTCGCAGATGCTTTGAGTAGGAGGCCACGTATCTTCTCCTTGGTAACTTTAAGGATCAATCTGAAGGAACATGTGTTGACACAACTACACGGAGACAGTTAGTATTTAAAGGTTACTTCAAACCTTCAGAGCGGGAGGCAGATAGACCCAAAGTATGAAGGATATAATCTGGAAACAAACGGATTGTTAAGATATCAAGGAAGGATGTACATCCCTGAG
>ML794794.1:96571-115835 GCA_009831015.1 Picea engelmannii
TGACATAATATTGAAGTTAACCATACCATCAAATTTGACAACATATTGAAGTGAACCTTCATCTTGCAATGTGATTGAATATTAAAGTTAACCTCTTCAACCATTGTTGACCATAGTCTCCCTTTTTCAAACCATTTCTACATACTATACTATAGTGAACAATAATCAACTATCATTGTCCAATGCCAACTGTGACCAACCATACTAAACCAATTCAACCATGTTGAACATAATCAACATCGTCATAGTGATCAAAGATTAGTTTTTATTTGAACAGATTTATTGATGTATTAATATATTATAGAAATAAAATAATTGCAACTTTCAAGATGAAAAAAAAGATCACCTACAAATATGTATAATAACAATAAACTATTGTATTAATAATGAAAAAATAATAAAACTAAATGACCTACTATATAATCACCTAACTTATCAATACAACATATAGTCAAAATATTTATTTAATCATTATAGTCAATGTAATTCCCATAGATTTCTAAAACATCATTTATTTTCATAAGCAATTTATTCAATACTGAGACAATAACTTCATAGCAAAATGCTGATTTTCGTAACAGCAATTTCAGTAACATAGATTTATCAATGAATAATTATTTCATGGTAGAATGAAAGAAATGCATAACTTAACAAGTTACCTGGTTCTGATGCGAATTTCCGTTGCCTTGCTGCCTTGCTGTTTCTCTCCTGCTACCTGCTACACAGTCCAATCCTGCCACAAACAAAGAATAACTGCCCAAAACTAATGTCCACCCTGCCAACTAGGAAAACGACCTAGCTCCAGGATATCTACGGATATCCTGGCCCCCGTGCCCAAAACCTCCAGTAACTCGGTGGATGAACTGGTCCAAAGTCACAGCCAGCAAATCTCGTGCCTCAATCTGAGCACCAATGTCATAGTAAAGCTCTCGGCTCATAGAAAAATCTCTCCTCCGTCGATTATCCCCCTCTCGACAACCTTCCCCGTTTCCCTTATTCCTCCTTCGCCGACTCATGCAGTTACTCCTCCCACCACCCTCCGTGCAGGTCCCATACCTTCCTTTAATGTTTTATCTTCTCAGGATTCATAGCCCTCCCTTCCTACATATGCCACCATTTTATATCATTTCTCAGTGATTTCTTAAGATTTATTTCTCAGGTCATTAAATGTGATCTGTAGTTAAAGTATTACTTAATTAATCACAATTATTTTCTTTAATAAATTTTACTTTATAATATTTAGATATTTATTTAACTAGGGTCGTTACATACACCCACCCTTCAAGAAACTTCGTCCTGAAGTTAAGGGATCTAATGGTACAAAGGGAAAGAGCATGGTTCACACATTCACAACAAGTGACTGACACTATCAATAAGTAAGTCAAGAAAGTTCATATATACTAGTGTATATGTACAAGAAATGCATGTGTAGCTAGTACATGCAAATCTCATGCATGTACTAATAATCAAACTGTCATCCTTTAGTAATTTATGTATGAATTTAATCCAGTCAGCAAAACTAGTCTTTTATAAAAGACAACAATTAATCAATTGTTTGAGAATTTCTTTAATCATAATTATCTGGTTTAACAATTTTATTTTAAACAAATGTGGTTTAGTTATGTCATGATAATGAATATTCTTATATAAACATTTCTTTTCTTCAAATTCCACCACACACAAATCTCCATAAAGTCTCAACTATTCTACTCATCCTTCCTCCCTAACCTACTTCCAACTTCATTCCTAACCGTCCTCTGCTAGACTATCTTGGAGCGTCAGCTATACTGACCTAACTCCAAATAGAACCCGTAAGTGGAAGTGTCTCTTTCTCGACCAAACTTCCCTAGCAGGCAACTGATAGTCCTCATCACACGTCTTGGGGAGCGTGGACCAACACCGTCCTCCCAGGACTTCAGGTTTCGGAGGATACACGGTGGGAAATGCCTCCACCCCTCCTAATCAAATCTAGGGTCCACCCCTACGATGGCCCACCCTACAATGGAGGATACACGGTGGGAAACACCTCCACCCCTCCTAACAGAACCAGGGTCAACACCCTACAATGGAGGATACACGGTGGGAAATACCTCCACCCCTCCTAACAGAACCAGGGTCAACACCCTACAATGGAACATACAGGAGCACCGTGTTGCTTGAGGTTTTGTCATCGTTTATTCGGTTTTGGGCAATGTTAGTACCAAAATCATGCACTAGTCCACATATCATAGCAATGCATCCAAATCAACATAAATTGCTCATACATTATTCATACCATAATGTTTCTTGGTTAGTGGTCCCATTATCCACTTTCATCATCATTATCGCTTAGCTATTTCATAGCTCATAACCTACATATTAGTCTGCAACACAACTCATACATTTCTATGCATTATCATCATATAATTGCATAATATCATCATTTCGATTTGGTATCCCCGTACCAAGACATTAACATCAAAGTTTTCCAATTAGAATTAGATTTCATAACATCACATAATTCAAGCTCATCACCCATTCACAAGATTATCATTTACCAAAATAGATTTCATCACATACAACATCGTTCTAATAGTATTCAAATAATTTCACTCTTTCACAATATGTCACATCATATACATCATCATCCATATCATTTAAACATTCATAAAATTTACATTCACATAATAGATCGCATTACATGCATCATCATCGATAACATCTAAACGTTCATAAAGTTCACATTCTCATAATAGATCGCATTACATACATCATCATCGATAACATTAAATATTCATAAAAGTTCATAATTTTAAAGTTTAAGTGTATCACTTGTTGGTTTCTCTGTGACTAGGAAATAAAGTGTATAGGCCTCAGGTAATCCTGGTTGTCTAAGTCAAAAGGTGGTGTTACATACTCCCCACCGGTGCCTTACCTTCTCTATGAACAAACCCTGATTGTAACTCTGGGCAGTCCCGTTGGTAATGGGGTCCTTCACATCTCCAATAGGTAACATGAGATTGATCCGGTGCACTGTTATGTGACTGATTCTGAAATGAGTTCCTTCCCCTGGAACCCCTGCCCCTACTAGTTGTTCCCTGAGATGGTCGTGGACCTATCTCTACCGTTGGCAATGGACGAGATGATGTAGTAGCTTCTATTGAAATCCCTGCAGCTATTGTCCTTGGCACGTCCCTGTTACCATATGGTGGTGGCCTTGAGCCCCCTCCTCTAGGAATTGTCCTTGGTGCCTTTCCTACGAATCTGGGGCGATGCGGAAATGTCGATCTTGTATCCTCGGTTAATTTCACGTGTTCTTCTGCGTAACATGCATTTTCCACCGCCTCTGCTACTGAAGATGGTTTCCACATCCGCACCATAGCTCTTATCTTCGGGTTCAACCCATAAAAGAAGCACTCTGCCTGTCATTGGTCATTATCCATATACGAAACATACTTGACTAGTTCCATAAACCTGATCTCATATTCTTCTATAGTTTTGTTCCCTTGTAATAAGGCATGAAATGCCCCTATCTGTTGTTCCTCGTAGTATGTTGGTAGATATTTACCTCGGAACCTCTCCTCGAAAATTTCCCATGATACTGTGTCTGGGGTAAGGTGTAGCTGCCTTTCCAAGTTTCCCCACCAGTTCAAGGCGCTATCTCTTAACTAAAAAATTGCTATATTTGCCTTTAAGTTGGACGCATAGTCCCTTAAGGCAAAACATATTGTCATGCCTTCCAACCACGCTTCCGCGCGTTCACTGGTGCGACCTCCGGCAAACTCCGAAAGTTTGATCTTCTGCAACTCTCGCGTGATGTCTTCAGGTGTAAATTCTCCCCTAGAGTTCCTTGATGCTTCTGGATTACCCGTACCAGATGGTGGGGGTTCCACTTCAGTCCCTGCTGGTTGGTGCCCCTTTAAAGTCTCGTTAATGGCCTCCAACGAGCACAGTATGAGGTCTACTTCAGGCGATGGTGGTGCTGGTGCTGGTGGTGTCGGTGGTGTTGATGGTGTGGGTGGCGTCGGTGGTGCCCGTGACGACGCTCCCCTTCCTCGACCCCTTCGAGTCCTGGCCATCTTGTATGACTTAACCTAGATCATCCCAAAGTTATCCAGGTGAGTTCAAGGACAATTTAAATTGGTGCTACTTAAACTTAGAAACAGGGTTAGGCGTAAGTTTTCTTTACTTGTCTGTAAACAGACATTACTCCATCAGGGGAATTGGCTAGGTTTGGGTTAGGATTAAGCGTCTAAGCTTGGTCAATATCAAGTTTTAAGGTAGATTAACCTTATACTTAAATAAATACTTAATTAATTTAAGTAATTCTCAACCCAATTAACCTTTCATTAATTTATACTAACTTAACCTTATTTATACTAAATTATTTAATTTATTTTATATTATTCTTAATAATTTATAAAAATTAGTTTAAACGTGCACACAGAATTTGGGCACGCATGGTTTCCACGTTCTTATCTGGGTTCCTCAAGATCCCTCATATCTAACCTTATCATTATCCACCTGTCATCCTTTCGACTCTCTAGGCATCCTTCCTCTGTCTCACATTCTCATCTGTTGGGACTTTCCACGCATCTGTCCTTGTCCACCACAGACTTGCCTCTGTTCTACTCAGAGGTTTCCAGAATCTACCTTGCCATGGTGCACATCCTCACAGTTGTTCTGAGCACTTCACTACCGCTGATTAATGTTGTATATGCTCCAATTTGTTTTGCAGAAACAAAGTATATTGAGGTGGCCACTGACAAGATCCAGGACTTGGAGTCCAGTCTCTCTAAAATATTGGGAATCAACCCCCTGTCTGTACACATTGTGGAGCTCACCCTCAGCTATGGTAAGAGGTATGATTCAATCTACATGTTGTGCACAGTTCCAGTACCTTCATAAAAATGTTGGGTTATTCGAATTAAGAAATTGCATATACCTTCCTTACTCTGTGGTAATGAATGGTAATCTTCTATATATATATTTTTTTGCAAATGGAAATGATTTGCTTGCAATTCCAGCCCTGTACGGGTTTCGGCATTTGCTTTAAATATACTTAACTTATATTTATAATTTTATTCGTCAATGTATACCTAGTGTTATACGGATAAATATATTTTGTTTCATGGGTATACAGGATCGTTCATATTCCACTCATCTGAGACAAAGCGGCCCTTTAGATTTCTTCCAGAATTCTCTGTCGAATGTCCCAATCCACAGGCCTTATCTTCTCTCGTCACAGCCTCTGCACCTACCATGACTTATCCCCGACTCTATATCAGGATTTCAGAACTTTTTGTTGTCGTGAAATCTTTACCTCTCTAGCCCCGATTCGTGATGGGCTCAGTCTCTATGAGCTAGCCCCTTACTGACTATACCTTGGTCCACACGACCGTGTTCACAAGACTGTGGCCACATATTTTCCTATCGATATTTTGGTGCTCAACTTTCCCGATGGGCCCTTTTTTCGTTAGCCCCTTTGCTATGAGCTTGGTCCACATGACTGCCTCCGTAATCGTTGCCTTGTGTCACCTTATCGAGATTTCAGTGTTTTGGCATTTGCAATATCAACGCGTGCACATCCTTAGGTGTCCCGATTCCCCGATCCCCGATGGACGTGTGAGCTCTATCGGGTATCGCAAAATTGTGATTTCCAATGCATCAGTTCCTTTGTATGCTGAAGCCTCAAAATACCGAATCCTGACTCCTTCAGATCCTGGGACACGTGTCCCTCCAATCGAACGGCTCCGTTCTCGTGTCGAGAAATCGCGGATCGTGATTACGTTGTGCATGAGTTTCACAACCCTGGAAACTCCGATATGCTAAACCCTGACTCCTCAGGATCCTTCGACACACGTCCTCAGAGTGAACGGCTCAGATCTTATCCGGAAATCGTGGATCGCGATTTCCTATTGTACAAATTCTTCACCTTTGAAAATGTCGATGCCCCCAAACACCAACTCTTGAGGATATCATGCCACATGTCCTCTCTGATGAACGGTTCATAACTCCCGTCGGGATATCGCGAATCGCGACTTTATCATGCGAGCGTTCTATGTCATCGAAAACACCGATATACCGTTTCCCAACTTTCTTCGAATCTTCGTCACGTGTCTCTTCAAACGGATGGTCTAGATTGTTCCCGCTATTTCGAGACTTAAAAGGTCCCAACTTCTTGACCTCGTGAATCCCGATATGCCAATTTCTGACTCTGCCCAGGTTGCTGACACCTGTCCTCCACTAGTTCCACCTATGGCCCCCACAACTCTCCTGTCAAGGTTTTCTTCGATGACGCAGATCTCCAACTCGTCAAGATGTACTGACACATGTCCTCCAAAATAAATGGTTCAGATCTTGTCAGGAAATCGCATTTCGCGATTTCCTGTTGCACAATTTCTTTACCCTCAAAAACTCCGATGCACAAAACTCTGATGGCGCCCGATCCTTTGCCACCTGTCCATGCAGATGGACGGTCCTGATTGACTCTCGAGGTTTCGGGACTTATGAGGTCCCGGTTCTCATGACCTCGAGAACTATGATTTTTCGATGGGGCCAAACACCGATTGTTCTCGATGGTTGCCACCTGTCCCATAGATGGACAGCTGTGATTGTGTCGGGATTTTCCCATGGATTTCCCGTCTCTTCCCGGATGACGGACACCTGTCCTCCATTCTGACTCTAGTGGTGCCACAATGCTTACGTCACTATCGGGATATCGCGGATCACGATTCCCAGTGACGAGGTTTCTTTGTCTACGAAAACCCCGATTTCCCGATCCATGACTCCTCAGGATCCTCTGCCACGTGCCTCGCACAATGGATGGTCCAAATCCGATCGGGAAATCACGTATCGTGATTTCATTATGCAACGGTTCTATACTCCTAAAATCTCCGATGGTGTTGATCACCACTACATGTCCTCACTCAACGGACGGTCCAGATCCCCGTCGGGATTTCGTGGCGATTGGTGTCCCAATTCACACGACCTCGAGAACTCTGATTTCCTGATGGCCAATATCTCGACTGCTAATCTTCGTGCAGCTTCCACAGATCTGACAGTTGTCGGGACCATTATCTAGAATCTGACAGCTCAGATCATTTCTCCTGCACGCTCCCCCTCCAGAGGCTAAACTCCGTGCATCTCCTCCCAATCCTATGGCTGATGGGTTTTTTATGTGAGATCCGATGGCTTAGATCCGTTCTTCTGCATAATAGCTCGTTCCCTTGGCACAGTTTAAAATTTATATTGGTCTATTGTTCAAGAGATTTTACATTATTTAAAATTCACCGAGGTTAATACAGGCAACCAGTTTACACTGTTCCTGCGCAATACAAGTCTTCTAAATTTCCTTTGTCCTACTGCGCATTGGAAGTTCCCCATTTAGGTAAGTTCGAGGTAAAGTAGGCCTTATCAAGGTCTCTCAATGTCTTTTTCATTTTATTTAGTATAATTTGTGTAGTTATTGGATCTTACCAGTTTTAGGCCTTTGACAGAAGCTTCCCACGACATTTTCATCGGTTTCAGTTGTTTATTCTACCCGAAACTTCATTAACAACATTGCTCAAATAAAATTAAGTTATGACTTCTCTTTTCCGTGCTCAATAGCTTGGATACCATACTGTATCATGTATCAATCCCATTTAGTCAAACTGAACGTGTATCTCTTACAGGTTAAGCGTAGTTGGAGTTAACACTCCGGGTTTCGGCCCTTAGGCCCTAGATTCCGAACTAAGACGCTCTGATACCATATGTAATGCCCATAGATTTCTAAAACATCATTTATTTTCATAATCAATTTATTCAATACCGAGACAATAACTTCATAGCAAAATGTTGATTTTCGTAACAACAATTTCAGTAACATAGATTTATCAATGAATAATTATTTCATGGTAGAATGAAAGAAATACATAACTTAACAAGTTACCTGGTTCTGATGCTAATTTTCGTTGCCTTGCTGCCTTGCTGTTGCTCTCCTTCTACCTGCTACATAGTCCAATCCTGCCACAAACAAAGAATAACTACCTAAAACTAATGTCCACCCTGCGAACTAGGAAAACGACCTAGCTCCAGGATATCTACGGATATCCTGGCCCCCGTGCCCAAAATCTCTAGCAACTCGGTGGTGCAACTAGTCCAAAGTCACAGCCAGCAAATCTCGTGCCTCAATCTGAGCACCAATGTGACAGTAAAGCTCTCGGCTCACAGAAAAATCTCTCCTCCGTCGATTATCCCCCTCTCGACAACCTTCCCTGTTTCCCTTATTCCTCCTTCGCTGACTCATGCAGTTACTCCTCCCACCACCCTCTGTGCAGGTCCCATACCTTCCTTTAATGTTTTATCTTCTCGGGATTCATAGCCCTCCCTTCCTACATGCGCCCCCATTTTATATCATTTCTCAGTGATTTCTTAAGATTTATTTCTCAGGTCATTAAATGTGATCTGTAGTTAAAGTATTACTTAAGTAATCACAATTATTTTCTTTAATAAATTTTACTTTATAGTCTTTAGATATTTATTTAACTAGGGTCGTTACAGTCAACTACATATTAAAAAATATACAATAATATAACCTAGAAAATAATAAATATTAAATAATTTATTACATTAATATTATTTATTTTATTATTATAAGGTGAAAAATATATCAACCATCGCCATCATGATAGTGTAACTATACTTAAAAAAAGTGATATACTGCATATGATATTGATATTTAATCTTCTAATCCATATATTTTAGAACAATAAGATACCATCGCATCTACATATTATTATTTATATTGCTATTAAATGATATAAATAATAATACATTATATGGTTATCTTTATAGAAAACCATATAAACTAGGCATTTTTTAATTTGTAATTTAGATAATTATACAATTAAATGATACACCATATCATCACCTATTCATAGAAATAACATAAATTCAGTATTAAACTATACATTTAAATTCATTATTAAATTAAACAATTAAAAATAATGAAATTCCACCATTAAGACACTCAACACTTGCACGAACGAAAACATATACCGTATATTTGTTGAAAAACTAAGATACCACTTTTATAAAAAATCAAATTCAGCATAGTTGTTCAAAATTTCTATGAATAAAAGTTGTATATTTGGAAATCTAATTCAATTTCCTATGTTTCATCTTCTTACACGATACTCAAATTCATTGTAAAAGTACCTTCAATATTCCATCCAAATTAACAGATTGATGTTTTTCTAGGTTTTCATTGCCATTAACACATCACGACAGACCATCATTAGCTTCCACTCACCCATTTGTTGTTGCTTCTTGTTCAATTCTCAAATCTTTCAACATTTTTTTCATCCATATTTCCTGACACATTTCCTATGTAGCTGCTACATACTCTGCTTCAACAGATGAAATAGTGAAAATTGGTTGTTTCTTTGAAGCCTTAGATACTATACCTAATCCAAAGTGGAAACCATAACCAAAAGTTCTATTCATATTATTTATATTTCCAACATAATCACTATCAATGTATCTTATCAGATTGAAGTAACTTGACCTTGAGTAGAATATTCCATAGTTCATTGTTCCACTAACACATTTCAAAATTCCTTTCCCTCCTTCCCAATGAGAAACTTTTGGAGACTCCATGAACCTTGAAATGAGACTAACAACAAATATTATGTACGACCTTGTGGTTCTTAAATGCATAAGACTGCCAACAAGTTGTTTGTACAAATTTGAATCAACTTTGTATCCTTTATCATTGTTTCTCAATTTCAAAGCTGTCACAATAGAAGTTGGGGCTTCTTTGCAATTCATCATGTTAAACATCTTCAAAATTTCATTAGCATATGACGCAATCCGCGCCCTCGACGACACGGTCGCTCTCACCAGGACCTTCTTAACTCACACAGGCCCGAAGAGTTTACAAGTACTCTTCCACTCCACTCGGGAGTCCACTACCCACAGTAAGCTCCTTCGGCGATCTCCCCTTCAGAATTCGAGAAATCGCGATTCAGGAATTCGCGGTTCACGTGGGTGCGGTTCACATGCAGCTCCCAACCCCGAACCCCGAACAGTCAACAGTCAACGTTCTCATGTATCGGGGATTTACCTATTGGGAAATCGGTAGATGAAAGGTAGCGATTCACTCACCTTTAAAAACCCCGAACGCCGACGTACGATGCCACGTGTTGTCCTCCACTCCATCTCCGTGGGAACCGTCGCGACTCGGGAATTTGTTGTTCCTCTGCGCTCCCCTTCGACTTCGAAAATGCCGAAGTGTTGAGTCCCGACTCCTCGGGATCTCGTGCCACCTGTCCCTCCGATGATCGACAACTTCGATTAAATCGAGAAATCGTGACTCGCGATTTCAACGTGTATGAAATTCTTGCACTCACCAACCTCGATATGCCGATGTTCGATGGAAAATGAGTTCTCTCGTGCACCTACGAGTTAACCCTCTCACAACTCCTCCGCGATCTGACGGTCTGCGGGATTTCGTGACTCTCCACAACAATTTCAAGTCGTCGATTCTCTTCCTCTCGAAGAGTTCTCCGCTGCACCAGCTTCGTCCTGTGCAACTGACGCAAAGGGTACTATCCCTCCTGAGCTTGGTCCCTCTTCTTCTCTAGAGACTCTGTACCAACTTCTCACATTCGAACTTCAACAATTCTTGAAGTGTTGAGTTCTCCTGGACTATGTGCGTTCACGAAGACAATAGCCCACACCTTTCTTCTCTCAGCCTTACTACTGAGACTTCAATCTGACCTGCACTTCACCTGCACGGCTCGAATAACCCAACTCAATTTCGGTTGACGAGAATAAGCACTTCACTATTGAACCTCCTCAACGCAGTCTATGCGGAGGAATTCGACTTCACTCTATGCAGGAATCTCCTGGTTCGAACAGTGAAACAATTGGGACTTATTCTCTCATTCTCTCAGGTTTCGAACCTGATATGCAATCACATACGCATCATATAGAAGATAAGCATAAAAAGAAGCAAGCATGCAAAAGCATAATATCAACAACACACAGAGATCAAACACATCCATGGAATTGAATCAAAGATTTTCCTATTAATTCAATGTCTGTACATGGGGTTCTTCACAAGCTCTCTGCTCTGTTCTCCCTTGCTCTTGTATGAATGAGAATGATGATAATAAAATGTTACAAAGGAGGGTGCCTATATTCTGTTTTCCCTCTCGAAAGCCAAAACTGTCTAATCTACAGTTAATTCCCCATCTAACAGCATTAAAACTATTAAATGCCTTCTTATCTACTTTACAATACAAAGACGCTTCATATGAATGCTTTCATTAAAACGACGGTGCAACAATCTTTTCAAAGTAATTCAAAAATGTATTTGTTGGCACTGTCCAGCTGTATGTTGTTTCCTCCACGCGCTGGCTCGCTTGATGAAGTCGTAGATGCTCCTGCATCATACTCCTCGGCTCAAAAGATTTCATGGGCTCCTGTCCATGAGCTCCTGCACACTATGCCCATGCTTCTGTATAACGGCCTCTGCCTCCCAGCTGAGATCCTCCACTGGGTGGTTCTTCCATTTTACTAGGTATTCAAAATACTTCTTTCTCCTGGTCTTTCTTCCTACTCTCTTGTCCAATATGCACTCCATCTCAGGCTTCTGTGCCACTGGCAATTACCTCTGCCATTGGATGACTGGTTCCTCAACATTCCCAGCTCCTGCATCGTCGGCCTTATATGGGTATAGGTTCGAGACATTAAATATCAGGGATATCATGATGCCCTCTGGCAACTCAAGTTCATATGCATTCTCCCCGAATTTCTTCAGGACTTTGCATGGCCCGATTTTTTTCATCTTGAGTTTGTTGTATGTTCCCCTTGGGAACCTTTCTTTCCTCAAGTGCGCTAGAACCATGTCTCCAACCTCAAATTGAAGCTATCTTTTCCTCTTATCGGCTCTGCGCTTATACTCTTGATTCGATTTCTGTAGTCGTTGCTTCACCTGCGTGTGAAGTTCCTGCATCGCCTCTGCGAATTCCTCAGCTCCCACGCTGCTAGGTTCAGCCTGTTTTGACTCCCTGAGCTTGGAAACTCCTCTTGGTTGTGTCCCATACAAAATTTGGAATGGGCTCTTGCCTGTACTTCGATTCACCGAATCATTGTACGCGAATTCTGCCTGTGGTAAGATCTGATCCCAACTACTGTGATGCTCAGTCACTAGGCTTCTCAACAGATCCCCCAAGCTTTTGTTGACTACTTCTGTCTGCCCATCTATTTGCGAATGGTAAGCATAGATGAATGCTAAGTCAGTCCCTAGCTTCTTCCATAGCGTCCTCCAAAAATGACCTATGAACTTGGTATCCCTGTCCGAGACTATGCTTCTCGGCAATCCATGCAATCGCACAATCTCTTTGAAAAACAAGTTGTCTATGTGCGTTGCATCGCTGGTCTTATGACACGGAATGAAATGTGCCATCTTTGAAAACCTGTCCACTACTACAAAAATGGAATCCACACCTCTCTGCGTTCTCGGTAATCCCAACACAAAATCCACACTGATCGCCTCCCATGGCCTCTCAGGTATGGGCAATGGCTGATAGAACCCTGTGTTCTGCCTTCGGCCTTTTGCATATTGACATATTCGGCACCTGTCAACAAACCGTTTAACATCTGCGCGCATTCCAGGCCAATAATATGATTCGCTCAGCTTGGCGAATGTTTTGTCATGTCCGAAATGACCTGCTAAGCCCCCAGTGTGCTTTTCCTTCACCAAATTCTCTCTCATAGAGCAATCTGGAATGCACAATTGATTTCCCCGAAACAACAATCCATCCTGGATCAGGTAGTCTATCCACAGACTCCTATCCCTGAGAACGGGGTTCTCGGCTTCCTCGTATTCCTCGCCAAAGTCTGCATCACCTGCATACATATCTTTTAAATTTTCAAAACCCAAGGTTTTGACCCTGAATTCCTGTAGCAACAAGCACTTCCTGCTCAAGGCATCAGCTACCTTGTTCGCAGTCCCCGAAATGTGCTTGATCACAAACGTGAAACTCTGCATGTACTCTACCCACTTTGCATGCTTCTGGTTCAACTTCTCCTGTTGACTCACAAACTGTAACGCATGATTATCGTTGTACAAAACAAATTCCTTGGGTATCAAGTAATGCCTCCACTTTTTCAATGCCTGTATAATGGCATAGAACTCCTTATCGTACGTGGAGTATTTCAGCTTTGCATCATCCAACTTCTCGCTGTAGTATGAAACAGGTCTATCATCCTGACTCAAAACCCCTCCAACAACATATCCACTAGCATCACACTTCACTTGGAAGGTCTTCTGAAAATCCAGCAGCACCAGAATTGGTTGCTCAGTAATATTTTGCTTCAACAGATTGAAGCTCTGTTCAGCCTCTGCTGTCCAATGGAAAACCTTATGCCTCTTTTTGAAAGTGTCCATCATTGCGACACTGATTCCAGTGAAGTTTCGAATGAACTTCCTGTAGAAGCTTGCCAAACTGTGAAAGCTCCTTACCTCAAAAACATTCCTTAGCGATGGCCAATTCCTGATTACTTCAACCTTCTCAAGATCCATCTTCAATTCGTTAGCCGAAATTACAAAACCCAAATAAATGAGTTCTGTCTGCATGAAGGAACACTTCTTCAAATTGATCAGCAGCTTCTCCTGCTGTAACCTTCTCATCACAATGGCCAAATGCCTCAAATGTCCAGCTCTAGTCTTGCTGAAAATCAATATGTCATCCAAGTATATGACTACAAATTTGCCACTGAATTTTCGGAGGACTTCATTCATCAGCCGCATAAATGTGCTTGGCGCATTTGTCAGACCAAACAGCATGACCAGCCATTCGTACAAACCCTCGTTTGTTTTGAATGTTGTCTTCCATTCATCTCCCTCTCTCATCCGGATCTGATGGTATCCGCTCTTGAGATCTATCTTCGAAAAATAATTTTCCCTGCTCAGGCAATCCATCAAGTCGTCCATTCTCGGCAGTGGAAACCGGTACCTGATGGTGATTTTATTAATCGCCCTGGAGTCTGTACACATCCTCCAACATCCATCCTTCTTTGGACTCAATACTATCGGAACAACACATGGACTCAGACTCTCTCTCACTAGTCCCTTGTCCTGCAGATCCTGTACCTACCTTTTGACTTCCTCGTTCTCCTGAGGTGTCAACCTCTACGCTGCCTTATTTGGAAAACTTGCTCCAGGTAGGAGGTCAATGTGATGACTCACACTCCGCATCGATGGAAACGAATGAGGTAGTTCATCCACGATGATATCAGCGAACTCTCCCAGCAGTTCTTGAATCTCCTCTGGCAAGTCATCCACTCTTGTGCTTGTCAGGACAATTCTCGGCTTCCTGACAACCAAGAATTGTGGATCTTCATTCATCTCTAGCTCTGTGAGAAGCTCTTTCCCACTCATGAGAAGTATCGTGCTGCTAACTTCTGTCTTTACTTCCTTATCCTTCATTGGCAGCAACGTGTGTGATCTTCCATCCTTCTTCAAGGTATATGTATTCATCCTCCCATCATGAACAACATTTCTATCATACTGCCATGGTCTTCCCAATAATACATGACAGACATCCATGGGAATGACATCACACATAATTTCATCCCTATATTCACCCATTTTAAAGTTAACCAAGCATTGCTTTGTAACACATACCTGGTAGCCTTTCTGCAGCCATGTCACTTTGTATGGACATGGGTGTTTGTTCATTTTCAGCTCCAGCTTCTCCACCATCTCGATTGAAACGAGATTATCGGTGCTTCCACTGTCCACTATGACCTTGCATTTCCATCCCTGGGTCTTGCAAGTCGTTCTGAACAGTCGACATCTTTGAGCTGTGTCCTCCTCTTTCTCAGGTTTCAAAAGGACCTTATGCACTGTCAGTGACTTCCCACTTCCAGTGTCTTCATCCTCCACGTCACGCCTCTGCGCCTCAGCGACATGAGCTTTTCCTTTGTCCATCTTCCTATCTGGACAGTCCACGGCTTTGTGGCCGTCTTTACCACACGTAAAACATGTGATAATTCCTCCTCGGCCTCTTCCTCTACCTCGGGTACGAGGAAATGTATTGGCATCAGCATATCCTCCTTGTTGATCATCTTGCTGTCTCCTCGGCTCAGCAATTTGTTGCCTCTGCTGTGAGGTTCCACCTCTTTCAGCTTTTCCCTGAGGTCCCTTCCAATTCTCTTTAGGCTTTTGAATTCTCTTTGGGGCAACTACTTTGCCTCTAGGCTGGCTTCTGCCTCACCCTCGCTGTCCATGCTTGCGGCTCAGCTTCTCCTCGACTTTTAGAGCCATCTGGTACACATCCTCAACTATTCGGATGGTCAGCATGCTCATATCGTCCTAAATGTCATACCTGAGACCATTCAGGTATCTCGCCACCTTTTTTTCATCACTCTTTCGGTGACCAGCTCGAATATTGAGCCTGTAAAACTCCTCGGTGTATTCTTTCACCATCATCAGCTTCTGTCTCAGGTTCTGCATCCGCCTGAACAATGAAATCTGGTAATCCCTTGGGATGAACTTCGCCTTCATCTTGGCAATCATCCGATCCCAGCTCTTGATCTTTTGTTTTCCTTTGGAACGCCTGTCTTCTTGCAGCTCATCCCACCATAAGGCTGCATGTCCTTCAGCTTCATGATGGCATGCCTTATTTTCTTGTCCTCTTCGATATTTTCATAATCGAAGTAGGTGTCGAGTGCTCGGATCCAATCCAGCAACTCCTCAACATTTAGACTTCCCTCATAGATGAGAATGTCCATCTTTGTCTTCGAGCTCATCCTCGAAATAGCTCTGATCAAATTCTCTGTTGAAGCATCTTCTGTTGTGACCTCTTCTTGGTCATGTCCAACTTCCTCTTCAACTTCGAAATCACTGAACTCTACTGCACCAACACTGCGCCTCTAGGTGGTCTCCATCTCTTCGAGTCTCGCCCTGAGATCTCGTATTTGACGCTGCATTTCTGGATTCCCTGCTGGTCTACCCCTTCTTCGGGCATCCCTGTCTTCACGATCAGGTGACTGCCTTTCTCTTCTGGGCGGCATGGTGTATCCTCTGTCCTTGCTTCAGAAAGCAAAGGTACTCCAGCTCTGATACCACTCTGACGCAAGTCGTGAGTATCAGAGTGCTTTTCGTTCCTCCTTCACTCCTCTTGCCTGAAGTATACAGACAAGATCTTCAGGCTCTGATACCACTCTGACGAAATCCGTGCCCTCGATGACACGGTCGCTCTCACTAGGACCTTCTTAACTCACACAGGCCTGAAGAGTTTATAAGTACTCTTCCACTCCACTCGGGAGTCCACTACCCACAGTAAGCTCCTTCGACGATCTCCCCTTCGGAATTTGGGAAATCGTGATTCGGGAATTAGCGGTTCACATGGGCGCGGTTCACATGCATCTCCCAACCCCAAACCCCGAACAGTCAACAGTCAATGTTCTCGTGTATCGGGGATTTCCCTATCGGGAAATCGGCAGATGAAAGGTAGCGATTCACTCACCTTTCAAAACCCCGAACGTCGATGTGCGATGCCACATGTTGTCCTCCCCTCCGTCTCCGTGGGATCCGTCGCGACTCGGGACTTTGTTGTTCCTCCGCACTCCCCTTCGACTTCGAAAATGCCGAAGTGTCGAGTCCCGACTCCTCGGGATCTCGTGCCACCTGTCCCTCCGATGATCGACGGCTCCGATTAAATCGGGAAATCGTGACTCGCGATTTCGACGTGTATGAAATTCTTGCACTCACCAACACCGATATGCCGATGTTCGATGGAAAATGGGTTCTCTCATGCACCTGCGAGTTAACCCTCTCGCAACTCCTCCGCGATCTGATGGTCTGCGGGATTTCGTGACTCTCCACAACAATTTCAAGTCGTCGATTCTCTTCCTCTCGAAGAGTTCTCCACTGCACCAGCTTCGTCTTGTGCAACTGACGCAAAGGGTACTATCCCTCCTGAGCTTGGTCCCTCTTCCTCTCTAGAGATTCTGTACCAACTGCTCACATTCGAACTTCAACAATTCTTGAAGTGTTGAGTTCTCCCGGACTATGTGCGTTCACGAAGACAATAGCCCACACCTTTCTTCTCTCAGCCTTACTACTGAGACTTCAATCCGACCTGCACTTCACCTGCACGTCTCGAATAACCCAACTCAATTCCAGTCGACGAGAATAAGCGCTTCACTATTGAACCTCCTCAACGCACTCTATGCGGAGGAATTTGACTTCACTCTATGCAGGAATCTCCTGGTTCAAACAGTGAAACAATTGGGACTTATTCTCTCATTCTCTCAGGTTTTGAACCTGATATGCAATCACATACGCAGCATATAGAATATAATCATGAAAAGAAGCAAGCATGCAAAAGCATAATATCAACAACACACAGAGATCAAACACATCCATGGAATTGAATCAAAGATTTTCCTATTAATTCAATGTTTGTACATGGGGTTCTTCACAAGCTCTCTGCTCTGCTCTCCCTTGCTCCTGTATGAATGAGAATGATGATAATACAATGTTACAAAGGAGGGTGCCTATATTCTGTTTTCCCTCTCGAAAGCCAAAACTGTCTAATCTACAGTTAATTCCCCATCTAACAGCATTAAAACTATTAAATGCCTTCTTATCTACTTTACAATACAAAGGCGCTTCATATGAATGCTTTCATTCAAACGACGACACAACAATATTTTCAAAGTAATTCAAAAATGTATTTGTTGGCACTGTCCAGCTGTATGTTCTTTCCTCCATGCACTGGCTCGCTTGATGAAGTCGTAGATTCTCCTGCATCATCATACTTATATTATGAAATGAATATACATTTTTCATTTTGATTTACCTCTATACGAAGAAAGTACCTCATTAAACCCAAATTAGTCATCTCAAATTCCTTTTTCATAGCTGATTTGAACATGTCATTTGATAAATCACCCATAATATAAGGTCATCAACATATAATAAAACAATTGTAATCCCACCCTACTCATTTGTCTTGGTGTACAATGTATGTTCACATTTTCACCTATTGAAACCGTTTTGCAATACATAACTATCAATTTGGATATACCAAGCCCTTGGGGTTTGTTTAAGTACTTAGAGTGTCTTCTTTAGTTTGTAAACTTTGTTTTCATGGCCCAAAATCTCATACCCAGGTGGGTTACCCTTCTCTTCTTCTGCGTTGGCCTCATCTTTGTCCATGGCTGCGATGTCTGTGTGGTGCACCATTATTGCACAGGTCCTCTGCGAGACCACATCCATGTAAGGCACTTCCTCGATTTTGTCTCTTTCTTGAGGCTCCAAGGCAGTCGGGGTGTCTTCCGTGTATGGTATTTCCTCTATGTAGCAGGTTGGGAAATCCTCTTCAAGATTTCCCCTTAACCTACTTCCAGCTTGAGTTTCAGGCACAATTGGGGGATTTTCTTCTTTCTTAATGTTTGTGGGCTGCCAATTATCCAGTGTTGGTGGGGTCTGAGCACTCTTCACCATTACAGACTCAATTGTAGGAGCATGGAGTGCGAGACGAGGGACCCTCTCTCTTTGACGAAGAATGGATTTGGCCAACGAGAGTGCTCTTTCCATATGTTGTCTCCTCTAGCGATGAGCAGTGTGGGTGTGCCAAGATGACCCGTGATGAGGCTTGCCTCGCTCCCGAGGCATCGTGGAAGAGGAGTGAGTGTAAAACTCACCAGGTCTCAGAAAAATCACCAGGTACAAGACGCAAAGAGAAACGCACCAGAGCTTACAGTCGGCGGACAGTTACAGAGAAAGGGTGAGCCGACTGTGACCCGACCTCTTTGCTTTCATAATCTTGTGGGACGGCTGCAGCTGGCTTCGCTTTAACTCTGCCATATGTAATGCTTGCAGTCTTGGCCCTTTCGCATTAGGGAGAAGCCATTCACCTAGAGGTCTACTGTAATGGCCTGCTCCCATCGTTAATATTGAATAGATGGGGAGCGGTCTGCCACATTTAAACCTTGGCTAGGCGCTATGCCGGATGGCAATGTTGCGCAATGTGTCACCCCATCTAGGGAATTTTAAACTTAATATATTATTATAACTATATTTTAGATTTGATATTCTATGTCCCTTGTCCCATAAACAAGGGGTTTCATACACCAATTTGGTATATAGCTTGGCTTAACCTTAAAAATACATTATTGTTATTTCGGTCTTAGTGGACTTTAATCACCATCATATTTAATTATCTCACTTAATTTAAATGAATTAAACTAATTAAATTATATTTTAAACATATTATAT
>ML794794.1:134270-146191 GCA_009831015.1 Picea engelmannii
TAAATTCACTACAATATAATGTATGTGTTTAAAAAATAAATTGTCCATGGTTGACTATTGTTCAGCATGGTTTGATATTGTTGAAGATGGTTTAATATTGTTTAGCAAAGTTAGTGTTATGGTTGAACTAAATTTTATTTCACTTTGTGACACTAAGAGGTTGATTATATGGTTACATCTATTGTGATGCTCAACTTGGTTGAGTTATGTCAAATTACTACATTCCTTAATGGTTATGTCACATAATGTTATTCATTCCACATTGTGTCTTTCTTCAACTATTATTTCCTTGGTGACTTTCCTCAAGGATTATGTTAAATTGTGATGTTCCTCCATGTTTGACATTTAGTTTGGATAATTTATATTGAATTGCTAGGTTCCTGAATGATTATGTTGTAGTATGACATTCATCAAAGGTTATGTCACATCGAATTTGGTTGACTATGATCGACCACGGTTGACCATGATGGAATTCGATGACCATGGTTTATTGTATTTTATTATGTTTAATTTTGCTCGACTGTGATTGATTGTGGTTGAAAATGATGGCCATGTTTGACCATGGTCGACATTCCTCAATGGCTATGTTGATTCATACATTCCTCATTGGCTATGTTAGGTTGTTACTTTCATCTTGGCTTAGTTATATGTGAAAATGCTATGTTCCTCAATGGTTATGTTACATTCTGACATTCATTAGGGGTGATGTCCCATTGCAATGATCCTTAAGAATTAAATTAGATTGCGGAACTCCTTTATGATTATGTCTTATTGTGACATTCATCTTTGTTTACTTATGATAATTTTTTGTATTCTTCAATGGTTATGTTGCATGATGAAATTGTAACGACCCTAACTAAATAAATATTTAAAGACTATAAAGTAAAATTAATGAAAGAAAATAATCTTGATTAATTAAGTAATACTATAACTACAGATCATATTTAATGACCTGAGAAATAAATCTTAAGAAATCTATGAGAAATGATATAAAAAGGGTTGCGTATGCAGGAGGGGAGAGCTATGAATCCCGAGAAGATAAAACATTAAAGAAAAGGTATGGGACCTGCACAGAGGGTGGCGGGAGGAGTAACTACATGAGTGGGCGAAGGAGGAATAAGGGAGGGAAAAAGGTTGTCGAGAGGGGGATAATCGACAGCGAAGAGATTTTTCTGTGAGACGAGAGCTTTACTGTGACATTGGTGCTCAGATTGAGGCACGATTTCTGGCTGTGACTTTGGACCAGTTGAGCCGCTAAGTTGCTAGAGGTTTTGGGCACGGGGGCCAGGATATCCGTAGATATCCTAGAGCTAGGTCATTGTCCTAGTTGGCAGGGTGGACATTAGTTTTGGGCAGTTATTTTCCTGTTTGTGGCAGGGTTGATCTGTGTAGCAGGGAGCAGAAAGGAAGCAGCAAGGCAAAGAGGCAACATAAATTAGCATTAGATCCAGGTACTTGTTGAGTTATGTATTTATTTCATTCTTTCATGAATTTAGTATTTATTGATAAATCTGAGTTACTGAAGTTGTTGTTATAAAATTCAATATCATGCTAAGAAGTTTCGTTCAGTTTACTTTCATAAAAATTTTAGGAAATTTAATGATGTTTAGAAATATATGGGCATTACATATGGTATCAGAGTGTCTTAGTTCGAAATCTTGGCCTAAGGGCCAAAACCTGGAGTGTTAACTCTAGCCATGCCTAAACCATAAACAAAACACGTTCAGTTTGATCTAATATGACTGATGTAGTAACGAAAAATACACTCAGGATAGTACCCCTACATGACCCACGCAAATAAGCTCATATATCACAGGCAACAACTTTAGACAATACTCGTTAACTGGATCATGAATGGATAATAGTCTTGGTTTGAATATTTGAAGGAATGCATTAAAAATAAGTGGCAGCAAACCGGATAGTTTGAAGAATTACTTCCCACAAAATGACTACCATTAAAGTAGTCTGATAAAGCTATTAAGCACGAAAAGAGAAGTGATAACTTAGTTTTATTTGAGCAATGCTTGTTAAATAAGTTTCGGGTAAGACAGACACCTAAAATTGATGGAAATATCGAGAGAAACTTTTACATCGCATAGATTCTCATGCAAATAGTCATTATCCTGACGGAGAGCTGCCTATTCTGCAAGAGAATGGATATGAACCATCAGATATTGGGCGAAATCCCGTCAGCCGTTAGATCTAGAAAAGCTGCACGGGGTTTAAGCCCCAGCGTGCATAGGAGGAGCCTCGAAAGAGTCATCGAGAAATCTGAGTCATCGGGGTTTTGTTAAGTCTGAGAATCGAGACATTGTAGTTCTCGAAATCCCGAGAACGGATCCTAGCCGTTGATCTCATCAGGACACGTGTCATCGTTTTGGGAGGCATCGGGATTCTACCATCGGAGATTTTAGGAGTGTAGAAATGTTGCATAACGAAATTGCGATACGCGATTTCCCGATTGGACCTACACTGTCCATTGTGTGTGATGCGTGTCAGGAGATCCGGTAGAGTCGGGGATCAGGAAATCGGGGTTTACGAAGACAAAGAAACCTCGTCGCTGGGAATCGCGATCCGCGATATCCCGACGGTGACGTAAGCATGGTGGGACCACTAGAGTCAGAGTGGAGGACACGTGTTGTGTGACCACCATATCGGGGTTTTGGTCATCGGGGTACAGGTAAGTGAAGGTTCCTAACCTTGTAAAGTAGTGAAACCCTGAGAGTTGATCTGAACCGTCCATCATTTGGATGCGTGTCACAACCCTGGAGAGAGTCAGGATTTTTGAGCACCCAAAAATCTTGTCACACGGAATCGCGATCCACGATTTCCCAATACAATCAGAGCCGTCCATCTATGGGACAGGTGGCAACCGTCGAGAACCATCGGAGTTTGGCCCCATCGGAAAATCGAAGTTCTTGAGGTCATGAGAATGGGGACCTTGAAAGTCCCGAAATCCCGAGAGTCAATCTGAGCCGTCCATTCACACGGGACAGGTGTCAGAGATCCAGAGCAAGTCATCATATTGGCCATTAGAAAATCGAAGTTCCTGAGGACAAGGGATTCAGGACATCGTAAGTCCCGAAACCCCGAGAGTCAATCAGGACCGTCCATCTGCATGGACAGGTGGCAAAGGATTGGGTGCCGTTGGAGTTTTGTTCATCAGAGAATCGGGGATTTCGGTGACAAGCGGGTTTTTGCATTGTGAATTCACGATCCGTGAAATCCCGATGAGTGGGGGCCAGTTGTCATCACCATAGAGGAGAAGGACAGAGGCCTAGTGGAGGCTAGCTGTCAGCCAACCGGGGAATCGAGATATCGAGATTTTCGAGGGAAAGGAATACTCGTATAATGGAGTCGCGATTCGCGATATCCCGACGGGAGTTATGAACCGTCCATCGGCTAGGACGCGTGGCATGAGATCCTAGCGAGTCGGTGTTTGGGGGCATCAGTTTTCGAGGCTAAAGAAATTGTGCAACAGAAAATCACGATCCATGATTTCCCGACACGGTCGAAGACATTCGATTGGAGGGACACATGTCGAAGGATCTGAAGGAGTCGGGATTCGGTATTTCGGGTTTCCCGCATACGAAGGAATCACGATCGGAGAAGTCGTGAAATCCTGAAATGCGATGGGTCCCACAACCATAGCGTTTAAGTGAGGACAGGTGTTGGAAGGTCCAACCATGCTAGTAGTTAGCGACAGGTGGCATCGGGGATCGGGGAATCGGGAATCCTAAGGACGTGCATGCGTTGACATCACAAACACCGAAACCCCAAATCCCTATAGGGTGATACAAGGCCACGGTCACGGAAACAGGTCATATGGACCAAGCTCATAGCGAAGGGGATAACGAAGAAAAGAACCCATCGGGAAAGTTAAGCACTAAATCCCGATAGGAAGGTATATGGTAACGGTCTTGTGAGCACGGTCATATAAGACCAAGGTATAGCCAGTAAGGGCTAGCTTATAAAGACAGAGCTCATCGCGAATTGGGAATTGGAGAGGTAAGGAACTCGCGACAGCGAAAGGTCCGAAACCTCGAATCCCGACATAGAGTCGGGGATAAGTCACGGTAGGTGCAGAGGCCATAACGAGGGGAGATAAGGCCTGTGGATTGAGGCATTCGACAGCGGATCCCGAAGGGATCTAAAGGGCCGCTTCGACTCAGATGAGAGGAATTTGAACGATCATGTATACCCAGAAAATTAGACATATTTACACATATAACAATATGCGTATGCACAGACGGATAAATTTATAAATACAAATGAAATAAATTTGAAAGCAAAATACTAAGTCCGTATAGGGCTGGAATTATGAGTAAATCTTTGGATTAAAAGAAGAAATCACCATTATTTACCACAGCATAAGGAAGGTTTATGAGAATTCTTGATTCGAATAACCCCGCGTTCTTCATGAAGATATTAAAACTATGCACAACTGGCAGACTGAATCATATCTCTTACTATAGCTGACGGTGAGCTCCACAAAGCGTACATACAGGAGATTGATTCCAAATATTTCAAAGAGACTGAACTCCAAGCCCTGGATCTTGTCAGTGACCACATTAGTATACTCTGGTTCTGCAAATCGAATTGGAGCAGTTACAGCAATAACCAGCGCTAGCGAAGTGCTTAGAACAATGCTGAGGATGTGACCCATGGCAAGGGAGATCCCAGAAACCTCTGAACAGAGAAAAAGCATAACTGTGGAGGAGAAAGAATGACATGAGGAAAGTCCCAGGGGATGAGAAGGTGGGACAGTGGAAGGACGCGTAGGGATTCGAAGAGCTGACAGGTGTGGAATGATTGGGGCTAGATACAAGGGAGCTTGAGGAAGCCAGGTGGGCACATGGAACCCATGCCAGCCCGAACCCTTGTAAGTACATTTAATAATTTGTATATATATATATTTTAAAGTGGTAAAAAAAGAATAATAATAATTTAAAACAAGTTGAATAATTTAGTATAAATATATATATATATATAAATTTAAGGGTCAAGATAATTTTACTTAAATTTAAGCTAAGTTAAATTAGTATAATAATAATTTGTTTTTAAAAATTAAATATTTTATTAAGTATAAGGTTAATCCACATTAAAGTTAATTAAGGGTGTTAAGACTTAGACTGGTGGCATAAGCACTAGTAAGGGATGAGTAAAACACAAGGTTAACGTAGCTACAGGGCAAGGGACCCAATAATCCTTCTCGCAAGGGTAAAGAAACCCATCTTAGACGCTTAATCCTAACCCAAACCAAGCCAATCCCTTGATGGAGTAATGTCTGTTTACAGGCAAGTAAAGAAAACTTACGCCTAACCCTGTCTCTAAGTTTAAGTAGCACCAATATGAAACATCCTTGAACTCCCCTGGACAACTTTGGGGGTGATACAAGTTAAGTTATACAAGATGGTCAGGACTCGAAGGGGTCAAGACAGGAGAACGCCGACACGAGCACCATCAACACAACCATCGCCCTAACTAGCCCTCATACTACGCTCGTTGGAAGCCATTAGCGAGACTTTAAAGGGGCGCCAACCAGCAGGGACTGAAGTGGAACCCCCACCATCTGGGACGGGTAATCCAAAAGCATCAAGGAACTCTAGGGGAGAATTTCCACCTGAAGACATCACGCGAGAATTGCAGAAGATCAAACTTCCAGAGTTTGCCGGAGGTCGCGCCAGTGAACGCGCGGAAGCATGGTTGGAAGGCATGACAAGATGTTTTGCCTTAAGGGACTATGCATCCAACTCGAAGGCAAAGATCACAATTTTTCAGTTAAGAGATAGCGCCTTGAACTGGAGGGGAAACTTGGAAAGACAACTACACCTTACCCCAAACACAGTATCTTGGGAAATTTTCGAGTAGAGATTCCGAAGGAAATATCTACCAGCATACTACGAGGAACAACAGATAGGGGAATTTCATGCCTTAGTACAAGGGAACAGAATGGTGGAAGAGTATGAGATCAGGTTTATGGAACTAGTCAAGTATGTTTCGTATATGGATAATGACCGACGACAGGTAGAGCGCTTCATTTATGGGTTGAACCCGAAGATAAGAGCTATGGTGTGGATGTGGAAACCCTCTTCAGTAGCAGAGGCGGTGGAAAATGAGCGTTACATGGAAGAACACATGAACTTAACCGGGGATACAAGACCGACATTTCTGCATCGCCCTGGATTCGTAGGAAAGGCACCAAGGACAATTCCTATGGGAGGGGGCTCAAGGCCACCACCATATGGTAACAGGGACGTGCCAAGGACAGTAGCTGCAAGAATTTCAATAACATCTAGTACAACATCTCGTCCATCGCCAACGGTAGAGATAGGTCCACAACCATCTCAAGGAATAGCTAGTAGGGGCAGGGGTTCCAGGGGAAGGAACTCATCTCAGAATCAGTCACATAACAATGCACCGGATCAATCTCATATTACATGTTGGAGATGTGAAGGACCCCATTACCAACGGGACTGCCCAGGGTTACAATCAGGGTTTGTGCATAGAGAAGGTAAGGCACCGGTGGGGAGTCTGTAACACCACCTTTTGACTTAGACAACCATGATTACCTGAGGCCTATACACTTTATTTTCTAGTCACAGAGAAACCATTAAGTGATACACTTAAAATTTAAAATTATGAACTTTTATGAATATTTAAATATCGATGATGATGCATGTAATGAGATCTAATATGTGAATGTGAACTTTATGAATATTTAATGTTATTGATGATGATGCATGTAATGAGATCTATTATGAGAAGGTGAACTTTATGAACGTTTAGATGTTATCGATGATGATGCATGTAATGCGATCTATTATGTGAATGTGAATTTTACGAATGTTTAAATGTTCTTGATGATGATGTATATGATACGACATATTGTGAGAAAGTGACATTGTTGAATATTTAAAAACTATTAGAATGATGTTGGATGCGATGGAATCTATTTTGAGTAAATGATAATCTCGTGAATGAGTGATGAGTTTGAATTATGGGATATTATGAAATCTAATTCTATGTGGAAAAATTGATGTTGATATATCGGTACAGGGATACCAAATTGATATGATGATGGTATGTGATTACATGATGATAATGCATGGAAATGTATGATTTGGTGTTATAGATTAACCTGCAGGTTATGGGCTATGAAATAGCCAAGACATTATGATGATGAAAGTGGGTAATGGGACCACTAACCAAGAAACATTATGGTATGAATAATGTATGAGCAATTTATATTGATTTGGATGCATTGCTATGATATGTGGACTAGTGCATGATTTTGGTACTAACACTACCCAAAACCGAATAAACGATGACAAAACCTCCAGCAACACGGTGCTCCTGTATGTTCCATTGTAGGGTGTTGACCCTGGTTCTGTTAGGAGGGGTGGAGGCATTTCCCACCGTGTATCCTCCATTGTAGGGTGCTAACCCTGGTTCTATTAGGAGGGGTGGATGTGTTTCCCACCGTGCATCCTCCATTGTAGGGTGGGCCATCGTAGGGGTGGACCCTAGATCTAATTAGGAGGGGTGGATGCATTTCCCACCGTGTATCCTCCGAAACCTGAAGTCCTGGGAGGACGGTGCTGGTTCACACTCCCCAAAACGTGTGATGCGGACTGTCAGTTGCCTGCTAGGGAAGCTTGGTCGAGATAGCGACACTTCCACTTACGGGTTCTATTTGGAGTTAGGTCAGTATAGATGACGCTCCAAGATAGTCTAGCAGAGGACGGTTAGGAATGGAGTTGGAAGTAGGTTAGGAAGGAAGGATGACTAGAATAGTTGAGACTTTATGGAGATCTGTCATGTGGTAGAATTTGATGAAGAAAAATGTGTATATATATGAATATTCATTATGATGTAACTAAACCGCAGTTGTTTAAAATAAATTATTGAACCAGATAATTGTGATTAAAGAATTTCTCAAACAATTGATGATTGTTGTCTTTTATAAAAGACTAGTCTTGCTGACTGGATTGAATGCATACATAAATTACTAAAGGATGACAGTTTGATTATTAGTACATGCACGAGATTTGCATGTACTAGCTACACATGCATTTCTTGTACATGTACACTAGTATGTATGAGCTTTCTTGACTTACTTACTGATAATGTCAATTACTTGTTGTGAATGTGTACACCATGCTCTTTTCCTTTGTACCATTAGACACCTTAACTTCGGGACGAAGTTTCTTGAAGGGTGGGTGTATGTAACGACCCTAACTAAATAAATATTTAAAGACTATAAAGTAAAATTAATTAAAGAAAATAATCGTGATTAATTAGTAATACTATAACTACAGATCGTATTTAATGACCTGAGAAATAAATCTTAAGAAATCTATGAGAAATGATATAAAAAGGGTTGCGTATGCAGGATGGGAGAGCTATGAATCCCAAGAAGATAAAACATTAAAGAAAAGGTATGCGACCTGCACGAAGGGTGGTGGGAGGAGTAACTGCATGAGTGGACGAAGGAGGAATAAGGGAGGGAAAAAGGTTGTCGAGAGGGGGATAATCGACAATGAAGAGATTTTTCTGTGAGCCGAGAGCTTTACAGTGACATTGGTGCTCAGATTGAGGCACGATTTCTGGCTGTGACTTTGGACCAGTTGAGCCGCCAAATTGCTGGAGGTTTTGGGCACGGGGGCCAGGATATCCGTAGATATCCTGGAGCTAGGTCGTTTTCCTAGTTGGCAGGGTGGACATTAGTTTTGGGCATTTATTTTCCTATTTGTGGCAGGGTTGATCTATGTAGCAGGGAGCAGAAAGGCAGCAGCAAGGCAAAGAGGCAACATAAATTAGCATCAGATCCAGGTACTTGTTGAGTTATGTATTTATTTCATTTTGTCATGAATTTAGTATTTATTGATAAATTTTTATTTTATGTTTTTATAATTCTTGCATTTATCTCATAGTCGAGTGAAATAAGAATTGTCCCAATCCATTATATTCAACTAGATTATCTAACTTGAAATTGTAGTGAAACCGTCTACTCAATGAGTTTGTAGTTTCAATGAAAAGAAAGAAGGTATATTTAAGTGCAATTTAAACGAAAAGAGAGTACAATGAGTACCATAACAGTGATGGATTGATGTTTCAATGAAAAGAAGGAGGGTACATTTAAGTGGAATTTAAATGAAAAGAGAGTACATTTAGTACCATAACAGTGATGTAATGATAAAGGGGATTTCTATAGTTTACTTTTACAAAACTTGCAGAGGCTTAAGTTTGCGTTGTCAAACAAGTTAAATTTTCTATCACGTCAGTTCTAGGATCCGAAAGCTAGGCGAAAATTAAAATCTGAGACATTTTATTCTTTGGTTCAGAGAATTATAGAGGCCAATATTACTGAGATCTTTCTCTTCTCGAGGTAATTAATATATTTACTATATGCAGAACAAAGTTGAAACAAAAGGAACTGGAGCCGAGAATTTGAAACGATGTTGCGAGAGTCTGAGGGAGGAGAACAGAAGATCGCGAGAGTCTGAGGGACGAGAACAGAAGAGACTGGAAATAGAAGTGTAAGCACTGAGAGCCTTGAAAATCATGCAAGAGGACTTACACTGATAGTGAATGTATACAGGACTGTCACAAATGTACAAATTAATTGCAGTTAATATTTCCTATTTTTATTTTTGCTGAGCTACGAAGTAACCTTATTTTATCTGATGAACATAGTAAATGTGAAGCTTTGTGTAATTATAATCAATCTCTTGAACATAATTAAAATCTCTCTTCTATTTTGGTTTAGTTTTTGGTATAGATTTTAACTAAAATAATTTTAGCAAGATGTTACTCTTATAGCTTAATCTCTTGGACTCAATTTGTTACTCTTGGTGTTGTTTGTGACAACTGATTATGTGTTCTAGGTAATTATACCTTGATCGCTTGAAATTGCAAGAGACATGTATTTATATGGATAATTATCATGGTATAAGAGGTAAAAGTGAACGAACTTTTTGAGGGCTCTAGTAGTTCGAACATTGCATTTAACTACCATTTGTCGAGAATGAATGGAACATACAACTTATTTAGGAAGAGAATACAGAAATTTGTGGAGATCTTTGCTAATGGAGTAGTTGAGTTTGAAGTCACTGCTAATACCATGTCTAGAGTTTAATAGCAAAATGTTTTAAGAGCAAGAACATCTTGGAGAGAAATATAAGCGTGGGCATTGATTTTGGAATGGTAACTAATTCTTAATAAAGAAATTTAATGCTAAAAATAGATGGTCGAGCAGTCACTTCAAATGACCATAACACATACAAAACAACTTTCACATGAATATAGGGTTCCATTTAAAAATAGATGGTTATGTTCCAGCAGTCCGTTCAAAATGACGATAACACATACAAAAAAAAATTCACATGAATCTAGGGTTCCATTTTGGGATACAGAAATTAGTAAGTAATTATGTACCTAAAACCTTTCTATGATCTTCACGTCAACTATAAAATTTCCCAACATTACATCCTATTTAGAAGCCTAGAAGCCTACACTAACACAAATTTATAAAATTGAAACTGTTAAAACACTAATCATAAGTTAGTTTGTTAGTTAAGTTAACCTAATTGTTACTCAGTTACATGACAGTTATGGTCTTTTGTATTATATATGTACATCTATGTACATGATTATTTAGAGAAGCATTGATGAATAGAGTATGCCTTTTTTGCCTTTGTTTATTTATCTTTGTTCTTCATAGTTTCTTGATTGCTTCTATTATTTTCATTATATTTATGCTCTTTTATTCATTATAAATCTAACAGTGGTATCAGAGCAATGAATGATTCTGTGTGCCTGGACATTGATGAATGATTTATATCATTGGGATTGATGTATGATACGTACGAGCATGTAGAAAAATAATTTATCAAAGCATGGTTCTTCATGTTTCTGATCAATGGCATTTGATAATGGTATGTGGTGATTGAATGAAGAGCTGTGTGATGAATGAATAAAAGATATGGAATGCCCATAATGAATATATAAAAGGGTTGAATTGCAAATTTCAATAAATGTTTGCCTGAAGATGTATGAACTGATACCTATGTGCCTGTGCGAGGGTTCAAGGAATTGAAAGAGTTCAACCATAAAGACATGTTGAAAATGATCGATTGTTGATTGGGGGAATCCCCGCCTTTTGACTGACCAAGGCCTGAAACTGCATGTAAGTTAATAGAGAATGCATGCAGACATAACCTCTCCAACCGCTCCAATGCCCTTTTTCGGAGGCCCATTCATTAATCAGACCAGTAAGATGGATTTGATTCGATTTCAGTTTGGAGTTTCCTATTCCTCCATGCGCCTCCCTGCAAGATTCACATTATAGATCTTCCACGATAGCTTCTCACTGGAAGTCATTGCAAGTCTATACTCGCAGTTGGAAATCATCGACTCAGAAATCTTAGCTCGCAGCATTTCCTGGTGCTACTTCTATTGGAGTTTCCGATTTATCTAGACGCTAATGTCATTGTCTTGTCTTTCGTTGTGCGTTGGGATCAATTGAAACTTTCCCATGGATTTAATCCTAAAGGTATGACTGTCCCTGTGCTCTGTGCAACTTTGAATTTTCTGTAAATCTACGAGTTTCAAATCAATGGAAGAAGGATGACACAACAGAGATATCGGTCTCTCTATCCACGATCTGGTAATTGAAATAAGTTTTAAAAACAAAGGTGGCAACAAATATTTGATTTCACTCTGCAGCATTTAGTTTACAGCTCCAACTAGCAGCCTTTTTGAAAAGATTGGTCGCAGACTCCATTATCTCAAGCATCAATCGCTTAAAAGCTATTATATTGTTTTTACTTTAACTTTCTATTAATCCTTTTATATTCTCGAGGACATAATTTTTTGCATGTGAAAGAGAAGAACCAAAAGTAAATTACCCATTTTCA
>ML794794.1:271578-290031 GCA_009831015.1 Picea engelmannii
AATGATTATGTTTCATTATGACATTCATCAAAGTTTATGTCACATTGAATTTGGTTGACTATGATCGGCCACGGTTTACCATGATGGCATTGGATGACCATGGTTTATTGTATTTTATTATGTTTAATTTTGCTCGACTATGAGTGATTGTGGTTGAAAATGATGGCCATGTTTGACCATGGTCGACATTCCTCAATGGTTTTTTTGATTCAAACATTCCTCATTGGATTTGCTAGGTTGTTACTTTCAGGTTGGCTTAGTTATATGTGAAAATGCTATGTTCCTCAATGGTTATGTTACATTCTGACATTCATTAAGGGTGATGTCCCATTGCAATGATCCTCAAGAATTAAGTTAGATTGCGGAACTCCTTTATGATTATGTCTTATTGTGACATTCATCTTTGTTTACTTATGATAATTTTTTGTATTCTTCAATGGTTATGTTGCATGATGAAATTCATTAAGGGTTATGCCAAACTGCAAGATTCCATAAGTGTTTTTTCCTCAATGGCTATATAGAATTATCTCAATTCATATATAGTAAAAGTACAAATTGCAATGCTTACCAATTTGTAAATCCCCTCTATTACGACAACAAACATTGATGTATAATGGGAAAAGAAAAAATATCTATGCATTAGAAAATTAATATCGTCATGAAATAATTAATAACATCCTAGGATACAAATCATAATAAAGTAATAATGGCACATTCGATGCATTAACATAATTAACAATGATGGAAAATCAATGCAAAAACATAAAGACCGACACAATTAAACACAACACAATCAAATGAAGAAAATACAATAAATGATCAACCACATCATTGAGTAATAAAGAACTAGCCACCCAACCTATCTTGCATAGTTAGGACCTCTAGGACAAATAAGCAACGCTCAAGCCCAGGATTCATCTTATTGATTTTGACCACTTAAGGTCTCAGGGTTGGCAACCATTCTAAGGAACAAGGAGCTATCTACATCCATTAATAAACACAACTCATAAATTCGCACGCTAGATTTAAGGCATGGAGTAAGATTTAGGGCATGTATTAAACTTCAAATAGCTCTCCTCATTTTCCAAATACAACGAACTTCAAAAGTAAATAAACCATTATGGCTCGGTAATTCCAGTATGAAAGCAAAGCAAGTATTTCCAATATGAAGTAAATACTTGCTTTTGTCATATATAAGTAAAAGTAAACGTGGAAGAGACTCCTTCTACTATTAGAGCTTATGAGAGGCGATTCAATTGCCTCACCCTAGGATAGGTTAATATGTGCAAATGGATCTTCAACACAAGTTATTTAGTTTAGGTTAAATTATCACTGAAGTGGATTGCTACGATGGAGTCAATGAATATATAGTCATGTATCACCGATCTTATTTTAATAGGTAATAAAACTGTCTTTAAGGCAACAAAAGAACCTAGTGAGTCAATGAATTAATGATTGAGTCACTGAATTAATGATTGGAATGTGTCATTTTATAGGTTGGACATTAAACTATTAGATGGATTTTATAGGTTGGACATCAATGACTTCACCAAAGATTAGGTTGATATGCTCACATGGATGTTCAACACAAGTTATTCAGTTTAGTTTATAGGTTAGTGGAGAGTTTTTTTCTTTAAATAGTTAGATTTATTATACTTTAATGATAGATATATATTAAAAATAGTCAATTTGAAATACTTTATAAATGAAAAAAAAGTTATTATCATTATTTTAAAAGACCACCTGCTATAAAATTTTATTTTATGTTTTTTTAATTCTTGCATTTATCTCATAGTGGAGTGCAATAAGAATTGTCCCAATTGATTATATTCAACTGGATTATCTAACTTGAAATTGCAGTGAAACCGTCTACTCAAAGAGAGTACAATGAGTACCATAGCAGTGATGGATTGATGTCTCAATGAAAAGAAGCAGGGTATATTTAAGTGCGATTTAAACGAAAAGAGAGTACATTGAGTACCATAACAGTGACTTAATGATAAAATGGATTGCTATAGTTTACTTTTGCAAAACTTGCAGAAGCTTAAGTTTGTGTTGTCGAACAAGTTAAATTTGCTATCACGTCAGTTCCAGAATCGGAAACCTAGGTGAAAATTAAAATAGGAGACATTTTATTCTTTAGTTCAGAGAATTATAGAGGCCATTAGTACTGAGATATTGATCTTCTCGGGGTAAATAATCTATTTACTATATGCAGAACAAAGTTGAAACAAAAGGAACTGGAGCCAAGAATTTGAAAGGATGTTGCGAGACTCTGAGGGAGGAGAACAAAAGATTGCGAGAGTCTGAGGGACGAGAACAGAAGAGACCGAAAATAGAAGTGTAAGCGCTGAGAGCCATGAAAATCATGCAAGAGGACTTACACTAACAGTAAATGTATACAGGACTGTCACAAATGTACAAATTAATAGCAGTTAATATTTCCTATGTTTATTTTTTATTTTTATTTTTGCTGAGCTATGAAGTAACCTTATTTTATCTGATGAACATAGTAAATGTGAAGCTTTGTGTAATTATAATCAATGTCTTGAACATATTTAAAATCTCTCTTCTATTTTGGTTTAGTTTTTGGTATAGATTTTAGCTAAAATAATTTCAGCAAGATGTTACTCTTATACCTTAATCGCTTGGACTCAATCTGTTACTCTTGGTGCTGTTTGTGACAATTGATTATGTGTTCCGAGTAATTATACCTTGATCGGTTGAAATTGCAAGAGACATGTATTTATATGGATAATTATCATGGTACAAGAGGTAAAAGTAAACGGACTTTCCGAGGGCACCAGTAGTTCGAACGTTGCATTTAACTACCATTTGTCGAGAATAAATGGAACATACAGCTTATTTAGGAAGAGAATCCAGAAATTTGAGGAGATCTTTGCTAATGGACTAGCTGAGTTTGAAGTCACTGCTAATACCATGTCTAGAATTTAATAGCAAAATGTTTTAAGAGAAAGAACATCACAAAGAGAAATATAAGTGTGGGCATTGATTTTGGAATGGTAACTAATTCTTAATAAAGAAATTTAATGCTATAAATAGATGGTCGAGTAGTCACTTCAAATGACCATAACACATACAAAAATACTTTCACATGAATATAGGGTTCCATTTAAAAATAGATGGTTATGGTCCAGCAGTCTGTTCAAAATGACCGTAACACATACAAAAAAAAATTCAGATGAATCTAGGGTTCCATTTTGGGATACATAAATTAGTAAGTAATTTCCTACCTAAAACCTTTCTATGATCTTCACATCAGCTATAAAATTTCCCAACATTACATCCTATTTAGAAGCCTAGAAGCCTACACTAAGAACACAAATTTATMAAATCAAAACATYTCCACAAAATTTTTAAAATTGAAAACTGTATACCAAGCAATGTGCTCACATGTTTTAACTTCTTCGAAGTCTTAATTTYCGCATGAGTTTCTCCTTATTCTCRATCTTTATCTGGAAAGTCAAGATCAACACAAYGAGAAGGAAAACTATGAGGTCTTAATTTCCACATGAGTTTCTCCTAATTCTCGATCTTTATCTGGTAAGGCAMGATCARMACAATGASAAGGAAAACTATTTCATACTACYAATATCYCCACTKCTTTAGAAAAAAAAGAAAATTCCTTATCACATGTTGCCTATCTTTTCTATTTTTGTTCAGTYRGGAAAATCAATAAATTCTTTCTCTTTGTATTCATCTAGAAAAGAAGAAGAAATGTTTTCAGAAAACAATGGATGAATTACAAGAAATACATGTGATGTGGGATTTTCAACCAATTACAGAGTAAAGAAACATTAAGGTGAAGAAGAAATGTTTTCAGAAATAAATCACCGAATTAAATACATGTGATGTGGGATTTTCAAGCAATTGTAGACAAAGAAACATTCAAAAACAAGGTGAAACATGAGATGAAAGAAAACTGAACATCTTAGAGATTGAAATTATGGCAGATACACCAATTATGTTGACATATGTGCATTCCTTATATTTAGAGCCCTGAAATGGAAATGCCATTCAAAAATTTTGTTTGATATACATAAGAGATGAACGAATATTACTTGTTTGAAGCTATGAATTGGATAAAATGTATTGTCTCACCTTAGCTACAACCAGGTATGGTTCCCATGTTTGTCTTCCATATATGATTTATCCAGAAGTGGACTTTAGCCTTGCAAACTGTTTCAACCCTCTGCAAAGAAGTCGGCTTCATCCCCGCAATCATTTCAACCCTATGCAAAGAATATTCCCTAGATTTTGGTGGCACATTAAAGGAAAAGTTGATGTTAAACAATCCATGTAACAAGCATATTTCTCAGCTGTCCAAAAATGGCAGACAACATGGCAAATACAACCCTCGAGTGCTAATATTAACCTCCACCATAACGAATTTGATCTCTCAAGCAGTCACAAAACAATCACAAAATCTCAGGAAGCCAAAATCGGACGCCGAAAGGGAATGCTCAATCAACCAGTAGTCACAAAAGTTCAGGCAGTCACAAAAGCACAAAATCTAATCAACATTGGACACCAAAAATGAATGCTCAATCAACCAACAGTCAAAAAAGATCATCAAGTCACATAAGAACAAAATCTAATCAACAGACCATCTCACGATAGTCACAAAAGATAAAGCTTCTAAGTCCGTTACAAATGCACAAAACCTCAAGCACTCACAAAAGCTAGAGCTTAAGTCGTTACAAAAGCACAAAATCTTGGGCAGTCACAAAAGCATAAAATCTAATCAATAGACCATCTCAGGCAGTCAAAAATCTTAAACTGAGGCCATTACAAAAGCACAAGCAGTCAATAAAGCACAAAATCTAATCAACAAACCATCCAGAAAGCCTGGTTTCTCGTAAGAAAACTCAAAAGCATAAAATCCCAACGAATCCACGTGTTTTGAGGCATCCATGAGTACATCGCACATATGTGTTTTGGGTGGCGGATGTGTTTTGGGTGATACAGTGCTACTTTTGCCACCAAATGTGTCACAGTTTTACCGGAAACCAGCACAATTTGGGGCACATATGTTTCTTCTAGGAAAAAAAACAAAATATTGTTTCACCATCTATCCTGCCCGAATGAAAATAGTAAAGATGGCAATATATCATCTTGACTCTGAACAATAAGATTAAAAACTAGACTAATAAAGACAAGCGCAAATACCCAGTGACCTATCGTCCTCGTTCTCCTGCCACGCTTCTCTGGCTTGAATGACAAACAACTGAGCGCACGTTGGGCATTTCCAATTCGTCGGGGCATTGGAGTAAGTGTCCAGAAGCATATCCAAATGATGTCCCATTAGGATGGCTCTGTGCTCCTGGTCTATCATTCGTCCTCAGAGTTCAAACACTAGTTCTAGGTGTGCCGCGTGGAGGAACGGTGGATGGGCACCGTAGCGTGCATGCATTCCTTTTGTGTCTGCCTCGCCTGGGTCACCCTTCTCTTCTTATGTGGTGGCCTCATCTTTGTCCATGGATGCGAAGTCTGTGTGGTGCACCATTATTTCACAGGTCCTCTGCGAGACCACGTCTATGTAAGGCACTTCCTCAATATAGCACGCTGGGAGATCCTCAAAGAGCCTCCCCCTTGTTTTGTCTCTTGCCTGACGCTCCAGGGCAGTCAGGGTGTCTTCTGTTTATGGTATTTCCTCTATGTAGCATGTTGGGAAATCCTCTTCAAGATTTCCCCTTAAGCTACTTCCATCTTGAGTTTCAGGCACAGTTGGGGTATTTTCTTCTTTCTTAATGTCTGTGGGCTGCCAATTATCCAGTGCTGGTGGGGTGTGAGCGATATTCTTCATTGTAGACTCAATTGTAGGAGGATGGAGTGACCCTCTCTCTTTGATGAAGAATGGAGTTGGCCAGTGAGAGTGCTCTTTCCATATGTTGTCTCCTCTGGCGATGAGCAGCGTGGGTGTGCCAAGACGACCCGCGATGAGGCTTGCCTCGTTGTCGAGCCATCGTAGGAGAGGAGTGAGTGTAAAACTCACCAAGGCTCATAAAAATCACCAGGGACAGGATGCAAAGAGAAGCGCACCAGAGCTTACAGTCGACGGGGAGTTGCAGAGCAAGGATAAGACGATTGTGACCAGACCTCTTTGCTTTCACATTCGTGTGGGACAACCGCACCTGGCTTCGCTTTAACTCCGCCATATTAAATTCTTGCAGTGACATCCCTTTCACTCGAGGGAGAAGTCACTCACCTGGAGGTCTACTGTAATGGCCTGCTCTCATCATTAATGTTGAATAGATGGGGAGTGACCTGTCGCATATAAACCTTGGCTAGGCATTATGCCGGATGGAAATGTTGCGCAACGTGTCACCCCATCCGGGGCAATTTAAGCTTAATATATTATTATAACTATATTTTAGATTTGATATTCCATGTCCCTTGTCCCATAAACAAGGGGTTTCATACAAAAATTTGGTATATAGCTTGGCTTGACCTTAGAAATACATTATTGTTATTTTGATCTTAGTGGACTTTAATCACCATCATAATCATCACCATCATATTTAATTATCTCACTTAATTTAAATGAATTAAACTAATTAAATTATATTTTAAACATACTCTAATAGTTTAATTTTAAAAATAAAATATCATTTTATATTTTTTAAATATATCTTATAATTATTATAATAATTATATTCAAAATTTATCATTTTATATTTTTATTGTATAACATTTTATTAGAATGGAAATGGAGTGAGGTACAATATTTATATTTATAGGAACTTTGATAATACTTATTATTTTGAATTCATAGTACTCAACAAGTAGAATTAACCCATTAAGCTATCTTCATGGTATAATATAATATAAGTAACATTTTCAAAAAAATGTAAATTAACATTTATTTATAACTAAACCATTAAGTAACATTTAAAAAAAATAAAAATAAAGTTTTATTTTAGAATTATTTTTTATGTTTTAGTTTATTTTAAAATAATTTTAATTATTAAATTTTTATAAAGTTATTTAAAATATATATATATTCCCTAAAAAAAAATTATATTTTTCTAAAAAAAAATTATAATATTATTATCTTATTTATCTTTTTAATATAAAATGGTGATTTCCACTAATTTTCAATTTACTATATAACACATTTCTTTTATTAATCAATATTTTAAATTCTCTTAAACATATATATTCATTATATTATAACACTAATTTTTAATTTATTATATAACATATTTCTTTTATTAATCAATATTTTAAATTCTCTTAAATACATATATTCATTATATTTTAACAAAAATTAAAGGTTATGTTTTAATTTTTCATATAATTTATAGAATTCAATATATTATAAAATAATTTTTCTTTCTCTTTTTCAAATTAATAAATAAAAAAAAAAAAAATTAAATTAATTAAACATCTTTAATATTAATTTTTAAAATACAAAATAATATATTTGATTAAACATCCTAAAATACAAAATAAAACCTATAAACAAAACTTATTAAATATATTATTTTGTCTTTATTATTCGCTTAACTAACTTTTGATGATAATATACTCTAAGGTGACAGATTGTGATGTCATTGTCAAAAATGGCAATCCAACATCTTCCCCGTCGAATGAAAACCAGGCAGGTGGCGCATTTGAGTCTGTGCAACATTGTGCTAGGAAACCAAGACAGACAGAGGGTATAGACTGAAAATCAAAGACATAACTATAAAACTTCTTTGTTACAGTGCAAGGAGCGAGCTGAGAATGCTCATGATAGCCAAACCAAGTAAATTACCCATTTTCACCCGAGGTCGTGTCGCTCAGGTCACCACTAAGGGGGTCCTTCCTGGGCTGGATCATGAATGACCTGACACAAGTAGGATACCTCTTGGTTGCTAGTGAGTTCGATTAGGCCTTATACAACATGTCAATTCTCTGATGCATGAGGGTGTCTTAGTGAATTTGATCAACAATATGTCTTATGAGCTAAAAAACGAGCAGTAACTGCTCCAGATGGAAGAAGGGAGGTGGTTCCTAGTTGAAATCCGGTAGTTTCTACAGTGGTGGTGGCGCCAAGATAGGGACACCCTTGTTATCTGAAGAGATGAGGTGAAAAAGCATGGGTGGTCACAACACATATGCTTTATTTATAAGAGGGCGTACCCAAGACAAGAACCTTGGTAGGCCTTCGTGGTGGAGATCTAAATCTACAGGTAGATCTAAGTCTCCAAAAATATCTTTGACGAAATGCTAGAAGTGTGGTAAAACAGGGCATTATAAGAAAGACTGCAGGTCTAAGAAGGTTCGAAAACCAAAGGGATCTGATAGTATCTCTTCCACAGAGGCGAAAACCTCCACTGAAGAAGGAGGTGATGTTTACCTAGCATCTACAAGTACACATGCAAACCTTGATTTATGGTTGATTGACTCAGGTGCATTATACCATATGACTCCTCACAGGGAGTGGTTCTCTAAATATGAAAAATATGATGGTGGTGACATATTCCTAGGAGATGATTCGATAACAAACATCTTGGGACATGGAAGGGTTAAGTTGCTACTAAAATATGGAAGGATTAGAACTCTCCCTAGGGTTCTTCACATTCCAAAACTAGCCAAGAGCCTAATATCTGTAAGCAAGATGGATGATGCAGGATTGGATACTGTATTTGGAAAGAACACTTGGAAGATGGTATGAGGAGCAATGGTGTTGATGAGGGGAGTTCGATGTGGAAATTTGTACAAGTTGTTGTGAAGCACTTATACTAATGGGTGTAACAGTTTTGTTATGTTTGAGAAGACAAATAAAGAATACGAGACCAATATCGTCCCTAAAAAGAAGACCATGCTATGGCATCCAAGACTGGGACATATTGGAGAAAAGGCATTCGAACACTACACGGTAAAGGTATGGTTGAAGGTATGTTTAATTGCACTCTGGATTTTGATTTCTATGAACATTGCATATATGGTAAACAAAATCAAGTAAGATTCCCATCTGGCGCTACAAGAGAAAAGGGGGTCTTAGAGTTCATACACAGTGATGCATTTGGACCTATTCCTGTTCCATACCTAGGTAAATCTGTGCATTATGTTTCATTCATATATGATTTTTCAAGGAACACATGGATTTATTTTCTTAGGAAGAAATCTGAGGTATTTGATAAATTTAAACAGTTTAAGGTGTTGGAAGAAAATCAGACAGAGAAGAAAATAAAGGTATTCGAAACAGATAATGGATGATTATGGTTGAGTATTTATGATTATTGTTGACAATGGTCGACCATGTTTTACTAAGGATGACCATTAAATTACTAAATTTGAATAAATATTGTGATATTTGATAATGATTTCTTCATTGTTATGATGATATATAAATACGTTTATTTAAATTCACTACAATATAATGTATGTGTTCAAAAAATAAATTGTGCATGGTTGACTATTGTTCAACATGGTTTGATATGGTTGAACATGTTTGAATATTGTTTATCAAAGTTAGTGTTATGGTTGAACTAAATTTTATGTCACATTGTGACACTAGGAGGTTGATAATATGGTTACATCTATTGTGATGCTCAACTTGGTTGAGTTATGTCAACTTACTACATTCCTTAATGGTTATGTCGCATAATGACATTCATTTCACATTGTGTCTTTCTTCAACTATTATTTCCTATTGTGACTTTCCTCAAGGATTATGTTAAATTGTGATGTTCCTCCATGATTATCTCACATTTTGACATTTAGTTTGGATAATTTATATTGAATTGCTAGGTACCTGAATGATTATGTTGCATTATGACATTCATCAAAGGTTATGTCACATTGAATTTGGTTGACTGTGATCGGCCACGGTTGACCATGATGGCATTGGATGACCATGGTTTATTGTATTTTATTATGTTTATTTTTTCTAGACTATGATTGATTGTGGTTGAAAATGATGGCCATGTTTGAGCATGGTCAACATTCCTCAATGGTTATGTTGATTCAAACATTCCTCATTGGCTATGCTAGGTTGTTACTTTAAGCTTGGCTTAGTTATATGTGAAAATGCTATGTTCCTCAATGGTTATGTTACATTCTGACATTCATTAAGGGTGTTGTCCCATTGCAATGATCCTTAATAATTAAATTAGATTGCGGAACTCCTTTATGATTATGTCTTATTGTGACATTCATCTCTGTTTACTTATGATAATTTTTTGTATTCTTTAATGGTTATGTTGCATGATGAAATTCATTAAGGGTTATGCCAAACTGGAAGATTCCATAAGTGTTAGGTTGCATCGTAATTTTCCTCAATGGTTATATAGAATTATCTCAATTCATATATAGTAAAAGTACACATTACAATGCTTACCAATTTGTAACGCCCCTCTGTTACGACAACAAACATTGATGTATAATAGGTAAAAAATAAATGTCTATGCATTAGAAAATTAATATTGTCATGAAATAATTAATAATATCCCAAGATACAAATCATAATAAAGTAATAATGGCACATTCGATGCATTAACATAATTAACAACGACGTATAATCAATGCAAAAACATAAAGAAGGACACAATTAAACACAACACAATCAACTGAAGAAAATACAATAAATGATCAACCACATCACTGTGTAATAAAGAACTAGCCACCCAACCTATGTTGCATGGTTAGGACCTTTAAGACACATAAGAAACTCTCAAGCCCATGATTCGTCTCATTGATTTTGACCACTAAAGGTCTCAGGGTTGGCAATTGTTGTGAGGAACAAGGAGCTATCTACATCCATTAATAAACAGAACTCATAAATTTGCACGCTAGATTTAAGGCATGGAGTATGATTTAGGGCATGTACTAAACTTCAAACAACTCTCCTCTTTTTCCAAATACAATGAACTTCGAAAGTAAATAAACCATTATGGCTCGGTACTTATAGTATCAAAGTAAAGCAAGTATTTCCAGTATGAAATAAATACTTGCTTTGGCTGTATATAAGTAAAGGTCAACGTGGAAGAGACTCCTTATACTGTTAGAGCTTGTGAGAGGCGATTCAATTGCCTCACCCTAGGTTAGGTTGATATGTGAAAATGGATGTTCAACATAGGTTATTCAGTTTAGGTTAGATTATCACTGAAGTGCATTGCTACGATTGAATCAATTAATATATAGTCATGTATCACCGATATTATTTTAATAGGTAATAAAACTGTCTTTAAGGAAACAACAACACCTAGTGAGTCAATGAATTAATGATTGGGTCACTGAATTAATGATTGGAATGTATCATTTTATATGTTGGACATCAAACTATTAGATAGATTTTATAGGTTGGACATCAATGAACTCACCAAAGATAGGTTGATATGCTCACATGGATGTTCAACAAAAGTTATTCACTTTAGTTTATAGGTTAGTGGAGAGTTTTTTTCTTTAAATAGTTAGATTTATTATACTTTAATGATAAATATATATTAAAAATAGTCAATTTGAAATACTTTATAAATGAAAAAAAAATTATTATCATTATTTTAAAAGACCACCTACTATAAATTTTTATTTTATGTTTTTTTAATTCTTGCATTTATCTCATAGTTGAGTGAAATAAGAATTGTCCCAATCGATTATCTTCAACTGGATTATCTAACTTGAAATTGCAGTGAAACCGTCTACTCAATGAGTTTGCAGTTTCAACGAAAAGAAAGAAGGTATATTTAAGTGCAATTTAAACGAAAAGAGAGTACAATGAGTACCATAATAGGGATGGATTGATGTTTCAATGAAAAGAAGGAGGGTATATTTAAGTGCAATTTAAAAGAAAAGAGAGTACATTGAGTACCATAACAATGATGTAATGATAAAATGGATTTATATAGTTTACTTTTACAAAACTTGCAGAAGCTTAAGTCCACGTTGTCGAACAAGTTAAATTTTCTATCGCATCAGTTCTAGAATCGGAAAGCTTGGAGAAAATCAAAATCTGAGACATTTTATTCTTTGGTTTAGAGAATTATAGAGGCCATTATTACTGAGATCTTGCTCTTCTCGGGGTAATTAATTTATTTACTTTATGCAGAACAAAGTTGAAACAAAAGGAATTGGAGCTGAGAATCGGAAACGATGTTGCGAGAGTCTGAGGGAGGAGAACAAAAGATTGCGAGAGTCTGAATCTGTTACTCTTATACCTTAATCGCTTGGACTGAATCTGTTACTCTTGGTGGAATTTGTGACAACTGATTATGTGTTCTAGGTAATTATACCTTGATCGCTTGAAATTTGCAAGAGACATGTATTTATATGGATAATTATCATGGTATAAGAGGTAAAAGTGAACAAACTTTCCAAGGGCTCCAGTAGTTCGAACGTTGCATTTAACTACCATTTGTCGAGAATAAATGGAATAGACAACTTATTTAGGAAGAGAATCCAGAAATTTGAGGAGATCATTGCTAATGGACTAGTTGAGCTTGAAGTCACTGCTAATACCATGTCTAGAATTTAATAGCAAAATGTTTTAAGAGCAAGAACATCATAGAGAGAAATATAAGTGTGGGCATTGATTTTGGAATGGTAACTAATTCTTAATAAAGAAATTTAATGCTAAAAATAGATGGTCGAGTAGTCACTTCAAATGACCATAAAACATACAAAAAAACTTTCAGATGAATATAGGGTTTCATTTAAAAATAGATGGTTATGGTCCAGCAGTCCGTTCAAAATGATCGTAACACATACAAAAAAAAATTCACATGAATATAGGGTTCCATTTTGGGATATAGAAATTAGTAAGTAATTTTGTACCTAAAACCTTTCTATGATCTTCACATCAGCTATAAAATTTCCCAACATTACATCCTATTTAGAAGCCTAGAATCCTACACTAACAACACAAATTTATAAAATCAAAACATCCCCACAAAATTTTTAAAATTGAAAACTGTATACCAAGCAACGTCCTCCCATGTTTTAACTTCTTCGAAGTCTTAATTTCCACGTGATTTTCTCCTTATTCTCGATGTTTAGCTGGCAAGTCAAGATCAACACAATGACAAGGAAAACTATGAGGTCTTAATTTCCGCATGAGTTTCTCCTAATTCTCGATCTTTATCTAGCAAGGCAAAATCAACACAATGACAAGGAAAACTATTTCATACTACTAATATCTCCACTACATTAGAAAAAAAGAAAATTCCTGATCACATGTTGCCTATCTTTTCTATTTTTGTTCAGTCAGGAGAAACAATAAATGCTTTCTCTTTGTATTCATCTAGAAAAGAGGAAGAAATGTTTTTAGAAAACAATGGATGAATTACAAGAAATACATGTGATGTGGGATTTTCAACAAATTACAAGAAATACATGTGCTGTTGGATTTTCAATCTTTGAATATTCTTAGGTTTCTTGCCTTCAGCGACAAGCACATGATAAATCCTAGCTTATAGTTTACCTTCCAAATGTTTTTCAAGAGTAGAGTGAAACAACCCACCTGGTTACGACAACAACTCCGAAAATAGGTGCAATTTTTTTTTTTTTAGATTGTTAAAGTGTGTGCGCGCATGCATAAGAAACAACCCCCTTGATCCTACATCACCACTTGAACCAACAGGACGCAAATAAGACAAACATAATCAAGACGACACGTCACATCATAGTGACAACAAGGAAATAATGCCCCTGGACACCAGGCGTGCAACTAGCAGCAGTAAGCATAAATAGACGCCATGGGTTAGGTACAGTACTGTCACAGGATGAACGAACCCAACAGTAGAGTCGCAGTAGTGGAACTGTGCCTTTAAACAGCCCGAGACTACTGATACGGCTCAGAGTGTGTCGCAAGAGTGGAACTGTGCCTTTAAACAGCCCAGGACTCTTGATACGACACTGGATTCTTGAGGCAAGGAAGCGTACAGACATAAATGCCCGGGCTACTGAAGGTGACTAATTTCCGCCCGACACAAGCAGTCCAACCTACAAATATTACAACTTAGCGCATCAATAGACAACAGAAAACCCTCGTCTACTAAGGAAAACACGATACAAGGACTCAGACCATAACAACCGTTATTATGACCAGCACTAAATATGACTTCAAGGGACAAGGGTTACCGACCCCACAAAGGAAATCATACGTCCATGCGCAGCAATAATTAAATAAGCATCCAATCATTAAGATGATAGGGCGTTTATCTAAGACTCACTGATATTAGTTACAGACCCGAGGCTCCGTTTAAAATTCTAATTTCAACGAGATACCATTACCTATCAAATTGTCAAGACCATCTTAGATTCTTATTTTAAAATGCGATAAGGTACTACATTTACCCCTTTATCAGCAATGTATTTCATGGAAATTATCCATGCCTAAAACGACCACATTAATTTACCGCCGATGTCAAATACCTATCATTACAATGACCTTGCAACCTTGGAATAACATCAACATTATGATTAAGGAGCATACCCTAAATTAACTTCCAACTTAAATTAACAACATCCTGACATGTATAAGTTGTCGCATAAAACCAAACGGAACTACCTAATCTTAGCATAACCTCACCATTCCACACCAATTTCATGACATTAGTTCCAAGAACCTTGATTCCTTAACATGGGTTCACGATAACTAATCGCATAATTCTTAATCCATATAACTATTAGCATAAGCATCCAATACAGCATTAGCGTAGACCTTAAGTTCCATAAACTTATTGCACCAGGAATTCTATATATTGTTAACATAACCATTAAATATTCATCACATTCTCATTACTTTAAACAATAGCATTAGCATAAGCATTAACTTTAGCCTAGGATCACCTCAATCATTCCCTGATCTAATAACACCATTCAAATGCTCCTTTCATTTTCATTATTTTAAAACAAATAACACTAAATATCATCATTCACTTTAGCAATAATGTAACCGTTTCATTTCCTAAACATCCTTATAAAACACTAAAATATTTCATACAATAATACAAGCGTTAGTCTAACTAGTCATAACCTGGAATCATAGGGTATTATGATTGGGTATTCTTTCATACTAGCCTAACATATTTTCTTCTTCCTTCGCCTACTAAACTGGCAGTAAAATTGAAATGACCCAAATAAAATTTATAACAACGAGGTATATAACAATCTGGCGATGAGTTGGCCATAAAATTATTTGACCTTGCAAAGTGAGCAACCTTATTATTGCAATTAGACAAGTAACACCAAGGCAATTAAAGAATCCACCATCCTTATTAATCTTGCAAATTAAACATACTATCATTATTACAAATTAAGCAAGTAATAACGAGGCAATTTAAACAAGTATTAATTTTTGTGAATACGCATCATCATTGCCTAAATTAACAACCCTATTAATGAAAATTAGACGAGTATATCAATGCAATAAAACAATTATTAGATTGCAATCCCCAACATCAGGGCGCAGGCAATTTAACAATCCTACTACTGCGATTTTAACGAGAATACCAAGGCATAAACAAATATTACTGCATCGACTTGATAATTATTACGGCATCAACGCATAAAACAATTATCACTGCATAAAATGATTATTATTGTAATTAACAATGACTTATCATTGCAATTCTTCGTGCCTAACATTTTAATTAAATAACATTAACATTTCAACTAAATTATTAATATTGCAAATAGCAAAGCCCAAGTAAGTAAAACCCTAATTTGTTCCAAACCTAAACTGTGGTAGAGCCAATAGTGAAATAATTCACTTTAACGGGCAGGTAAGTCGACCAGCGCCATGACCCCCAAGAATTCAACGAAATTAAACCCAAGCTTAAGTGGACAACATGATTACCGACTTTTTGAGACAGCTTAAACATCCTGTGACTTATCGGTTATACCAGTGGGGTGCTAACAGTCTGGCAGTAAAATCTAATTGACCCAGGAAGGAATGATGGAGAACAACGAATTACCCAAAGGAGGAATGTGATGATCTGGCAATAAATCTGGCAGTAAAATTAATGACCCAGGAAGGAGTGATGGACAACAACGAATTACCCAAACGAGGAATGTGATGATTTGGCAATAAATCTGGCAGTAAAATTAATGACCCTGGGATAAATGCTAATAGCAGCGATTTATCTTGATGAGGCATGAGGCTATCTGTCAGTAATTGGCGGTGAAAATTTATGACCTAGGGCACAGGGATAATGAACAGCGATTTGACAAAACGGGGAAATGACTAGCTGGCGGCAATTGACAGTAAAAAAATTTCTTGTAGACTTAAGAAGATGCTAAAATTTACCTGCTACCAAAATGTTAAAGAAATTATAATAAATTACTGGCTGGTGGCAATAATGTTAAAATGAATTATTCGCTGCTACCAAAAGAATTTACCTCAACTAAATACGTAACTCTGCCATCTAAATCGTAATAAGATCTTTTTGAGAAAACTGGATTCTTTTGACACGCAGTCAAGAGTAAAAGGGGTTATAATTTCATAAAATTATAATAGGAATAATTTCTTTTAAGAAAACGTGATTCTTTTCATGTCCTTCAAATGTCTTTGTATTGACTCAAGCATGAACGTTTAATTTTATATACAGGCACCGAAGTACAGGCCGATATGAGGCACATTTATGGGACAAGAGCTACTAGAACGGGACAAACATACGAAAGGCAGACAAGGTAATGAGAATAATTTCAACTGTCTGCCCACTCCATAGATCTCGGGTTTGATACCCAGTTTAAAGGCCGCGTATTTAATCCATGAGTAAAATGAACGAACCATATTCAAGAAGGACATTATAACTATTAACTACACTTAAATTGTCGATAATTAAAACAATAACAGCGTACTTAAAAAAAGGGAAAATAGGTAGAATCACATCCGCCTTATGCATTTTGGTGGCAACTAACATTTGCCTAATTGAGAAAGCCATATATTATTCTAACTTTACAATAACTCATTTACCCTGGCGTAATGAAGGAATGCAACAAGAATGGTCTCTGAATCTGGCAGTGTGTTTATTCGGTAGTAACCACAGGAGGGCAAGTAATTTAAATATCAGCGACGGAATATAACCTACGATTTAACTGGACTAAGGGACAATCTAATACCACAATCCTGTCCACGAAAGGGGACGCCCAACCATAGATTCAACATGGCCACTATGGGGATGCCCGACAACAACAAGAATGCCCAATATAAATTTAAATTGCCCAATACAACGTATACAAGCCCAACAATAAAAGAATGATCCCAATACACATATAAAATGCCCAACACACTGTATACACACCCAACAACAACGAATAAACCCTATACAAGTGTAAAATGCCCAACACCCTGTATACACGCCCAGAAATGAAAAGAATAATCCTTACACCATTATAGAATGCCCAGCACATAGTAAAAACGAAACCCCATTGCAAATAACTGCCCACTGTAATAAAAATCGAAATCCACTTGAAAAACAAATGCCTGATACAAAACGGAACACCCATAACCCCAACTATTACCGGAAACCCTAAACTAAACTGATTGAAGAACGAGAATCTTCTGAGATTGAGGATGGGAAAGGTCAATCACATCCATACCATCACAATCTTAGCAGTAATCACTATGCATTCTACCCTACTTAGTTCAGGAACATACCTTTGCCTTATTTGCTTGCCGCGACGATTCCTTGCTCCTGCTGCTCCTGCTCCTGCTTGCTGACCTCAATGAGGTCACCGATACCTCCCATCCAACGCTAGGGGTACTCTTCTTCCCCCTCAGCCCCCCGAGCCGCAAAGGGGCCACACAAAACCAGAGAGTAACTAGCTCCTCAGCTCGCCTCCAAGGCTGAGCTACCACTCAAATCTGCCGAGGCTTCCCAACTCCTACCAGAAAATTAGTCAGTCTCTATTCTCTCAGCAACACAATCCAATCTCAGCCAAAAAGTCCTTTCTTTTCCCCTCTCCCCTTCTTTTAACCAGCCTCAAACCCTAATTCTCTTTTTACTTCAGTTTCCCCCCCCCCCTTTTTCTCTTTTGACTTTCTTATTTTTTCTTTTTAGTTTATTTTGTTTATATATTTCAATTTTTATTTTTCTTTTCAAAAATTTAAGGTTATGTGCGCTCATTTTTTTTTACTTCCCCCGCTTTTTTTTTCACATGCTTAACTTTATTGGTTTATNGCTTTTTTTTTTCACATGCTTAACTTTATTGGTTTATAATTTTGTTTATAATATAAATATACATATATATATATATATATATTCATTTTTTTATTAGTAAGCATGCACTCACCATTTAATTTACCATTAATATATCTGTATATTTAGGATTAATGAGAGATTAAGGCGATGGCAAACCAGTACAGGGGAAAAGTAAATGTATTACATGAAACGAATAAAGAGGAATTACGGGGAGGGCTGGCGATTTAGTAAATGTGAACTGCACAAGTAAAGGAAGATGGATACTGGAAGATCAAGGCGATGGAGGATAGTTTAATTA
>ML794794.1:339968-351083 GCA_009831015.1 Picea engelmannii
GGACGACATCAAATTCCACCACAAGACAGATCTCCATATAGTCTCAACTATTCTACTCATCCTTCCTCCCTAACCTACTTCCAAATCCATTCCTATCCGTTCTCTGCTAGACTATCTTGGAGCATCAGCTATACTAACCTAACTCCAAATAGAACCTGTAAGTGGAAGTGTCGCTATCTCGACCAAGCTTCCCTAGCAGGCAACTGACAGTCATCATCACACATCTTGGGGAGCGTGAACTAGCACCGTCCTCCCATGACTTTAGGTTTCGGAGGATACATGGTGGGAAATGCCTCCACCCCTCCTGACAGAACTAGGGTCAACAGCCTACAATGGAGGATATTCGGTGGGAAATGCCTCCACCCCCCCTAACAGAACCAGGGTCAACACCCTACAATGGAATATACAAGGGCACTGTGTTGCTGGAGGTTTTGTCATCATTTATTCAGTTTTGGGCAGTGTTAGTACCAAAATCATGCACTAGTCCACATATCATAGCAATGTATCCAAATAAATATAAATTTCACATACATTATTCATACCATAATGTTTCTCAGTTAGTGGTCCTGATATCCACTTTCATCATCATTATCACTTGGCTATTCATAGCCCATAACCTGCAGATTAGTCTGCAACACAACTCATACATTTCTATGCATTATCATCATATAATGGCATACTATCATCATTTCAATTTGGTATCCCCATACAGATACATTAACATCAAGTTTTCCACATAGAATTAGATTTCATAATATCCCATAATTCAAACTCATCACTCATTCATGAGATTATCATTTGCCCAAAATAGAATGCATTGTATCCCATGTCATTCTAATAGTATTTAAACATTCAAAAATTTTACTTTCTCACAATATGTCGCATCATATACATCATCATCCATAACATTTAAAAATTCATAAAATTCACATTCACATAACAGATCGCATTACATGCATCATCATTGGTAACATTTAAACATTCATAAAAGTTCATAAGTTTAAAGTTTAAGTGTATCACTTAATAGTTTCACTGTGACTAGGAAATAAACTGTATAGGTCTCAGGTAATCCTAGTTGTCTAAGTCAAAAGGTGGTGTTACATATACCCCACCCTCGAGAAACATGTTCTCGAGGTGGTCAAAATAGTGAGGGATAGTCTCGCCGTAGTGTCTCGGCGTCCTCCCAAGTAGCAGATCATGGACTATACTTGTCCCACTGGACCTTAACTTGGTCTACCAGGCGGTTTCTAAGTTGTCGGACTCTATGGTCCAGTATGCGTAACGGTTCTACCGTGAGGGTTCCCACATCCGATACCTGCAATTCTTTCCAATTTAGTTTATGCGATTCATCAGTAACATAATGACGTAAAACAGATACATGAAATACATTATGAGTTTTATGCAAGTGGGGTGGCAGTACAAGACGATAGGCAACAGGTCCAATTTTATCTTGGACCCTAAATGGCCCTATAAACCGAGGTGACAACTTTGTCCCCTTCCCGAACCATATGGTACTCTTATTAGGTCTGATATGAATGAAAACTTGGTCCCCCACTTCATAATTTCGGTCGGTCATGTGTGCATCCGCATAACTTTTCTGTCTATCCTATGCTTTCTTTAGTCTCTGCCTGATCTGAGTCACCTGTTCCTCCATTTCCTGAATCAATTCTGGCCCAACTGTTACTCGGTATTCTAATCTATCCCAACTCAATGGTGTTCTGCATGGCCTTCTATACAAAGCTTCGTATGGTGGCATTCCGATGGAACTATGATAACTTTTATTATAGGCAAACTCTACCAAAGGTAGGTACTTCTCCCATTGGGTTTGATTATCCATCACATACATCCTAAGCATGTCTTCCATGACTTGATTTACTCTTTTAGTTTGCCCATCTGTTTCAAGATGATAAGTTGTGCTTAAGTTCAACTGAGTCCCCAATGCTGACTGTAAACTTGTCCAAAACCTAGATGTGAATCTGGAGTCCCTATCTGAAATAATCTTCTTAGGTATCCCGTGCAAATGGATAACCTCACTTATGAACACTCGTGCCACATCAGTAACATCGTAAGTGTCTCTAACTGGAATGAAATGAGCACTCTTGGTTAACTTATCCACTATCACAAGAATGGCATTGTGTCTATGAGATGTGAGTGGCAACCCTACAACAAAATCCATTTAAATGACTTCCCATTTGGACATAGGAACATCATGTGGTTGTAGGAGGCCTGCCGGGTGATGGTGATCGGCCTTCACTTGTTGACACTCTAGGCATTTGGCGACAAAATGAACTACGTCGCGCTTCATGCCTACCCAAAATAAGAGTTTCTTCATCTCTGCATACATCTTCTTCACACCCGAATGCGCACAATACAATGATCTATGGGCTTCCTTTAGTATGACATTTCGAATATCCCCATTCTCCGGGATATACATCCTTCCTCGATATCTTAACAATCCATCTGTTTCTAGATTATATCCTTCATACTTTGGGTCTAATTGCCTCCCACTCTGGAGGTTTGGAATAACTTTTAAATACCAACTGTCTCTTAGTAGTTGTGCCAACACATGTTCCCTCAGACTGACCTTTAAGGTCACCAAGGAGAATATACGTGGTCTCCTACTCAAGGCATCTGCGACCACATTTTCCTTTCCCTTTATATATGAGATACCAAAATAATACTCACTCATAAACTCACTCGATCGCCTTTTCCTGGAATTCAGATCTCTTTGAGTGAAGAGATGTTTTAAGCTTTGATGGTCCGTTTTGAGCTCAAAATTTCGCCCCACAAGATAGTGCCTCCAAAGTTTCAGAGCTAGCATTACAGCTGCCAAATCTAAATCATGAGTCGCATTTAACTCTTTGTGCTTCTTCAAATTTCTAGACGCATAAGCTATCACTCCTCCATCCTGCATTAGCACGGCCCCCAATCCTTGTTTCGAGGAATCCATGCAGACCATGAAGTCCTTTTCCATATCTGGCACTCGTAGAATTGGTGCACTAGTTAGTAACCTCTTAAGCTCAGTGAATGCACTATCACATTCTTCTGTCCACTCATACTTTACCCCCTTATGTTGAAAAGTAGTGATGGGTTTCGCTATTTTTTAGAATCCTTCCACAAATCTCAGGTAATAACCTGCTAGCCCCATGAAGCTTCTCACCTCATGTGCATTTTTCGGCACTGGCCATTCCATAATGGCCTTTACCTTTTATGGGTCCACCGAGATCCCTTCGCCTGAAATGATATGACCTAAATAGTGGATCTCTTTCTGGAAGAAGGAACACTTCGACAACTTCCCATACAATTTGTTCTCCCTAAGGCAACACAACACTATTCGCAAGTGTTCCTCGTGTTCTCCTTCATTCCTGGAATAGATGAGAATGTCATCCAGAAAAACTTGTACAAATTGGTCTAAGTACTTCTAGAATACGCCGTTCATGAGGCTCATGAACACCGCTGGTGCATTAGTTAGTCCGAAAGGTACCACAACAAACTCGTAATGTCCAAACCGAGTTCGAAAGGCAGTTTTTGGGATATCACCTTCCTTAATCCTTAACTGATGATACCCAGATCACAAATTGATCTTTGAGAATACCGTTGCTCCTTTCATCTGATCGAAGAGATCATCTATTCGTGGCATTGGGTACCTATTTTTCACTGTAGCACGATTCAAGTCCCTGTAGTCTATACACAGTCGTAAGGATCCATCCTTCTTCTTTACAAAAATTATCGGTGCGCCCCAAGGTGAAACACTGGGCCTTACTAGCCCTAAGTCTAGTAACTCCTTCAACTGCATTTGCAATTCACAAAGTTCCGGCGCTGTCATCCGATACAGAGTCTTGGATATTGGTTATCCACCAGGTTTTAGCTCAATATTAAAATCAAGCCCCCTTTCAGGAGGTAACCCTGGTAACTCGTTCAGAAAAACATCCTAAAGTTCTGACAAAACCGAGTACTGATCCAATGAGGGTCCCTTCCTTTCTTTCACTGCCTCTACTACATAAAGTCAACACCCTTGTCTCAAGCATCGCTTGACCTTCATAGTTGATATAAAGAGTAATGACACTTTTCTCTGTATACTTTGGATCTCTATTGGTCTTCCTTCATCATCAATACACAACACCCTCTTTGCGAAACAATCTACCAATGCTCGATGAGATGCTAACCAATCCATTCCGATGATTAGGTCATACGCCCCAAGGGCAGTGACGTATACCTTCAACCTGGTAGTGCACACTCCTAGGTTTACTATACAATCACCAACACTAGGTCCTACAACTTGTTTTTCCCCCGAAGCCATCTCGACTTGTTTAAAGTCATCGTGCTCGTAGGCTGCCAACCCACTCCTTTTTAATGAAGATGGTGAATTGAAACTATCTGTAGCACCAGAATCAAACAAAATCTTAATATTAACATGATTTATCATACCTGAGGATTCTACTACTGTGGATTGATGTTCGACCTGGCGATTGTTAACCGCTGCGTAAATCTGATGGTTGCTACTTGCTCTCCCCATCGGTGCCTTTCCTTCTCTATGTACGAACCTTGATTGTAACTCTGGGCAGTCTCGTTCGTAATGGGGTCCTTCACATCTCCAACAGGCAATACGATATTGAACTGGTGCACTGTTATGTGACTGATTCCTAAACGAGTTCCTTCCCTCGAAAGCCCTGCCCCTACTAGTTGTTCCTCTAGATGGTCGTGGACCTGTCTGCACCATTGGCGATGAACGAGATGCTGCACTAGTTGCCATTGAAATCCCTGTAGCTACTGTCCTTGGCACGAATCTGTTACCATAAGGTGGTGGCCTTCAGCCCCCTCCCCTAGGAAATGTCCTCGAGGTCTTTCCTACGAATCCAGGGTGATGCGGAAATGCCGATATTGTAACCCCTGTTAAGTTCATGTGTTCTTCCGCATAACGTGCATTTTCTACCGCCTCCGCCACTGAAGATGGTTTCCACATCCTTACCATATCTCTGATCTTCGGGTTCAATCCATAAGCAAAGCGCTCTGCCTGTCACTGGTCATTGTCCATATACGAAACGTATTTGACCAGTTCCATAAACCTGATCTCATATTATTCTACAGTTTTGTTTCCTTGTACTAAGGCATGAAATGCCCCTACCTATTTCTCCTCGTAGTATGCTGGTAGATATTTTCTCCGGAACCTCTCCTCGAAAAGTTCCCAAGATACTGTGTCTGGGGTAAGGTGTAGTTGTCTTTCCAAGTTGCCCCACCAGTTTAAGGCGCTATCTCTTAACTGGAAAATTGTGATCTTTGCCTTCGAGTTGGATGCATAGTCTCTTAAGGAAAAACATCTTGTCATGCCTTCCAACCATTCTTCCGCGCGTTCACTGGCGCGACCTCCGACAAACTCCGGAAGTTTGATCTTCTGCAATTCTCGCATGATGTATTCAAGTGGAAATTATCCCCTTGAGTTCCTTGATGCTTCTGGATTACCCATTCCAGATGGTGGGGGTTCCACTTCAGTCCCTGCTGGTTTGCACCCCTTTAAAGTCTCGTTAATGGCCTCCAACGAGTGTAGTATGAGGGCTAGTTTGGGCGATGGTGGTGGTGGTGCTAATGGTGTGGGTGGTGTCAGCGGTGCCCGTGACGACGCTCCCCTTCCTTGACCCCTTCGAGTCCTGACCATCTTGTTTAACTTAACCTGCATCACCCCAAAGTTATCAAGGTGAGTTCCAGGACATTTCAAATTGCTGCTACTTAACTTAGAAACAGGGTTGGGCGTAAGTTTTCTTTACTTGTCTGTAAACAGACATTACTCCATCAGGGGAATTGGCTAGGTTTGGGTTAGGATGAAGCATCTAAGCTTGGTTAACATCGAATTTTAAGGTAGATTAACCTTACACTAAATAAAATAATTAATTTTAAAATTATTATTACACTAATTTAACTCAAATTATCTTTACTTTAAATTTTATACTAACTTAATCTTAGATATGTATATAAATTATTTATACTAAATTATTTAATTTACTTTGAATTATTTTTACACTTTATATTATATATATAATAATTGAACGTATACCCAAGGGTTCGGGCACGCATGGGTTCCACGTGCTCATCTGGCTTTCATAAGCTCCCTCATATCTAACCTCCAATTTCTACACCTGTCAACCTTTCAACTCTCTTCGCGTTCTTCCTCTGTCCCACTTTCTCATCCGTTGGGACTTTCCTCACATCAGTTTTCGTCCACCACTGGTCTGCCTCTGCTTTGCTCAGAGGTCTCCAGAATCCCCCTTGCCATGGCTCATATCCACACCTCGTTCTGAGCACTTCACTAGCGCTGGTTAATGTTGTATATGCTCCAGTTTGTTTTGCAAAAACATAGTATATTGATATGGCCACTGACAAGATCCAAGACCTGGAGTCCAGTCTCTTTGAGATATTTGGAATCAACCCCCTATCTATACATTTTGGGGAGATCTCCCTCAACTATGGTAAGAGGTACGATTCCATCTTCCAGTCGTGCACAGTTTTAGCACCTTCGTGAAGAATGTGGGGTTATTTGAATCAAGAAATTGCATAAATCTTCCTTGCGCTGTGGTAATGAATGGTGATTTCTTCTTTTGAACAAAAGATTTGCTTGTAATTCCAACCCTGTACAGATCTTGGTATTATTTTGCTTTGAATTTATTTCATTTATATTTATAAATTTATTCATCTGTGCATATGCATGTTGATGCAAACGAGGTCCAACCTATCACCCCGCAGGGTCTCTTCACCTAACCTCCTGCTCACAGGATCGATTCAATTCTCTCTGCTGAGACGAAGTGGCTCTTTAGATTCCCAAGTGGAATCCCTGTCAAAACAAGACCTAATCCACAGGTCCTTTTTCCCTTCTACACGTTCTCTGTACCTAACCGTGGTTGTCCCAAACTCTCTATCGGGGTTCAGGGTTTTCCACTTCCCACTGTCGAGAGTCACAGTACTCTCAAATCCCCGATCACCGATGCGCCCTTCTCTATGCACTGGCCCTCTTTGACTAGGCCCTTTGGTCCATACGATCCTCTCCCATAGGACCGCAGCTCTATACCTCCTTGTCGGGATTTTAGGTTCTAATTTCCCGATGAGTCCTTTGCCCTTAGCTCCTCCTGGCTAGGCTCTCGTCCATGTGACCTATTTGTATATGACCGCAATCATACTCTCCATCGGAGTTTCAGACTTTTCGATATCGAGGTGCACATGCTCCTTAGATCCGCGATCCTCCGATCCCCGACGCGCCTTATCTTCATGTTAGCCTTCCCGGCTCTAGATCCTGGCCAATGTGACCATCTCTCGTGACCACCACCATACCCCATTGGGGCTACAAGGTTTGTGATGCATCAATGCATATACCCATGGGATTCTGGATCGCCGAAATCCCGACGCTCCGTTATGATGACATCTGGCCTCCACTATGCTGTTGTCCTCCTCTACTGTGCTGACACCTAGCCCCCACTGATCGGGGTTTTCACGCATCACAAATTCACAATGCATAAACCACTTGTCACCAGAATCCCCGATTCTCCGATGAAAAAAAATCTGACGACACCCGATCCTTTGCCACCTATCCATCTAGATGGATGGTCCTGATTGACTCTTAGGGTTTCGAGAATTACGATGTCTTGTATCCCTTATCCTTAGGAACTCTTATTTTTCGATGGCCAATATCCTGACTCTCGCGCGATCTCCGCCACGTGTCCCCTGCCAACCGGACGATCCATATCTCGTCGGGATTTCTCCCCTGCTGTTCACGAAAGCTGAACATCCATGCAACTCTTGCAGATCCGATGGCTGTCAGCGATCTGATCTAAGATCTGATGGTTCCGATAAATGCTCTTTGTGTGCTCCTCCTCCAGAGGCTAATCTCTGTGCAACTCTTCCCGATCCAATGGCTTACGGGATTTCTATGTGAGATCCGATGGCTATCGGTCTCCTTCTGTAGGTTCCTCCTGAGCTCCTACTAGATGTAGATGCCTCAACGGTCCAGATCTTCTTTCCCCACCTAATCCGATGGCTCTGATCCTATCAGGAAATCGCATATCACGATTCCTTAACGCAACGGTTCTACACCCCTGAAATTTTCGATGGGTAAAATCCCGATTCCTCCCCAGAACGCTGACGCATGTCCTGCCGAGATCAACGGCTAGGATCCGTCCTTGGGATTTCGAGAACCACAAGGTCTCAATTCTCTGGCCTTACAAAACCCCGAAGACCCTCCCGATGGCTCTTCCGGGACTCCTCCTCTACGCGCTAAGACTTAAACCCAACGCAACTTTTCGAGATCTAACGGTTGATGGGATTTCGCCCGAGATCTGACGGCTTAGATTCGTCCTCACGCATAACAGAAAGCTCTCCTTCAGGATAATTTATTTGTTGCATAAAACATTACGTAGTGTTAGAATTGCTTTCTTGACAAGGTTAAAATTTGTATGGGTCTATAGTTCCTAAGATTCTTCATTACTTTTTTTTTTAATTTCACTAAGGCTAGTACACGCAACTGGTTTACACTATTCCCTCGTGATACCAGTATTCTAAATTTCCTTTGTCTGACTGCGCATTGGCAGTTCCTCATTTAGGTAAGTTCGGAATGAAGTAGGCCTTTTCAAGGTCCTGCAAATGTCCTTTTTCATTTTATTTAGTATAATACGTGCAGTTATTACATTTTCCGACTTCAAGACTTAGACAGAAGTTTCCCTCAACATTTTCATCGATTTCAGGTGTCTATTCTACCCGAAACTTCCTTGACACGTATTTCTCAAATAAAATTAAGTTATCAGTTCTCATTTCATGCTTAATAGCTTTATTGGGCTGCTTTAATGGTAGCCATTTCTTGGGAAGTGATCCTTCAACTATCTGGTTTACCACCACTTAATTTAAAGGGCGTTCCATTGAATATTTAGACTAAAACTGTAGTAACCATACATAATCCAGTTACAGGATATTGCCTAAAGCAGTTGCTTGTGATACATCTATGAGATCAATTGATTGGATAATGAAGGGATACTACCTGAGTATATTTTTGGGTATTGTATCAGTCATATTGGGTCAAACTGAACGTGTTTTGTTTGTAGTTTAAGCGTGGCTGGAGTTAACACTCGTGATTTTGGCCCTTAGGCCCAGATTTTGAACTAAGACGCTCCGATACCATATGTAATAACCATATACTTCTAAACATCATTAAGTTTCATAAACATTTTATGAAATAAACTGAAACAATAACTTCCTAGCATAATATGGATTTTCATAACAACAACTTCAGTAACTTAGATTTATCAATAAATACTGAATTCATGGCAGAAAGAAATAGATACATAACTTATCAAAGTACCTGGTTTTGATGCTAATTTATGTTTCCTCTTTGCCTTGCTACTTCCTTCCTGCTACCTGCTCCTCAGATCAATCCTGCCACGAACAGGAAAATAACTGCCCAAAACTATTGTCCTCCCTGCCAACTAGGAAAACTACCTAGCTCCAAGATATCTACAGATATCCTGGCCCTCCGTGCCCAAAACCTCCAGCAACTCAGTGCCTCCCCTGATCAAGAGCCCTAGCCCCAATCTCTGTGCTCGCAGCAAGTCCAAAAGTCCTCAGAAAATCTCTTGTATGTCCAATCATCCTCCTGCCAACCTTCCCCTTTTCCTTATTCCTCCTTCGCCGACTCCTGCAGTTACTCCTCCAACCACCCCCCATGCCTGTCCCTTCTCTCCCTTAAATGTTTTATCTTCTCGGGATTCATAGGCTCCCTCTTTGCATACGCAACCATTTTTTAACATTTTTCATTGATCTTTTAAATTTATTTCTCAGGTCATTAAATGTGATCTGCCGTCAGAGTATTACTTAATTAATCACAATTATTTTCTTTAATTAATTTTACGTTATAATCTTTAAATATTTATTTAACTAGGGTCGTTACACATCTAAAGAAAAAACTTCTTCCTTTGTAGGGACAATAGGAATGGTGTCCATGGCATTAGGGAACTTGTAAATACTTTTAAGGTAGGAATTCCAGTCCGTTAAGGAAATCCTATTATTTTCTTTAGTATTGTGTTTTGGAATTTGGTTCCAGAACTTCTTAGGATCCAACTTGTATAGTTGTGAAAGTTGCTCTTGCCTTTTATTGATATAGTATCTTTTTTTTCTTTTAATTAGGGCTTTGTACATATTGATCTTATTAAGTTTTAAGGGCTCAGTAGAAGCATCCCTAATGGATTTCCAAGCAATTTTTCATTCTTTATCATACCAAGGGTTGGTTGTTCTATTACTCTTTTTATGGGACACCTCGAAAGAGAACTTGTTAATGGAAGTGGAAAGGGTAGTTGTAAAATTATGATAGAGTTCTTCAATGTTGTCCTTATAAGTTAGTAGTTATAATTTAGTGTTTAAATCGTTTAAGAAAATGTCAACTTTACTTTTGTCAAAGCGCAAATTCCTTTGATTATCATAATTCTCTTCAATGGTACTCCTATGCATGGAAAATTTTAGAGTTAGGGTTAAAGGTTTATGATCAGAGTCAGGCTCATGGTCATTTAAAAGGTCAAAAGTTGTTATTTGGTTAGAAACAACGATATCATATATCACATAATCTACAACACTACTACCTAGCGCATGAATACAGGTCATTTGGTTGGACTTTGGCCACTTCATTACTCCATTGCAAATTATTAGGTCTTGAGAGCTACAAAGCTTGACCAACTCAGTACCAAACAAATTCTCAATTAGGTCTTGAGAGCTTCTTTTGTAGCTATTAGATAAAACAATGTCCTCATCTAGCCATAAATGATTATGGTTGGATTCATCACTTAAAAGAGTAGCTTGTTTAGTTGCAGTCCTAGCATTAAAGTCTCCTAGCAGGAGGATATTACCTTGATTTTTCAAATTATAAATATCTTGTTCTAAATTATTATAGGGACAATTTTTATCTAGATTATTTTTGTTATAAAAAGTAGAATTAATAGGTGAAAAATAGCAAATTGCTATATACATCTTCTTAGCATTGGTGTCTGAAATTTCTATCCAAATGTATTGATTAAGAGGGTCAATCTTATGAAGTTGAATGTGAGGAGAAATGATTTTTCTAATATAACAAGCTATGCCTCCTATCCCTCTACG
>ML794795.1:7496-20059 GCA_009831015.1 Picea engelmannii
TGTCTCTTGTGAATGTGTATTTCTCAGTGATCTTGTTCTTATGTTGCTCTTATCTATTGAAATGCAAAGAACTATAATAATGGCATAAACATTAACAGAAATTCATGGAGATGTATTCCTAAGGCCCAATGGGAACTACCAAAGGTTAGTAAAACTCAAGCTTCCTGTTAGTAGGTTTGCTTTGGCTGGAAAGTGAACATCTCCAAATTTAATTTTCCATTTATTTCCATATGTAATATGGATAGCCAAAAGTATCTATGCACGTGCAACAAAGCTTTTTGCACCCCAAAATGTCCTTCAAAGGATAAGGAGTGGACCTTTTTAATAAGAAAAATGAGAGCTTATCCAACTGGGAGATGGTTGAATCAACTTGTAGAGAAAGCCATCCTGAATTGTGTGGTCCAGGAAGGGAGCATGATTGACCACCATTGGTTGCTGGATGGACTCCATGATCATACCAAAGTAAGGTAAACAGAATATTGAGCTTTTCCACTTCTCATAGGCTGCAAATCTTTCATCTAAAATGAAAAGGATCTTGGAAGGAGATCTACTAGGTAGATCAACCACTTTATACCACTGGATTTAGGAAGCCCATTTCAAAACTTTTTTCCTGAATTTTAAAAATTGTAGAGACCAATGATTGGTGCATAGGATAGTTTCCTTACCAAGTATGTAGTGCCATCATTGCTCAAGTGCTTGGACAAACGCATAAAAGTCCTCATATGTATTGTAGTTGAGCTTAGCTTGGAACAAGCTCCTTGAATGGCACACCACTAGGTATCCTCTATGCTTAACAACAGAACCTATGGCATATTGGGAAGCATATGTCTCAATTTCAAACAGTTGTTGCAAGTCTAGAAGAGCAAGCACCAAGCTAGAGCAAAGAGCATCCTTCAATTTTTAAAATGTTCGGTCTGCTCAAGGGTCCAATGAAGAGTCTTTTGATAGTCGGCCTGATTCAGTAGGCAAGTGAAATGGTAGAAATGGTGGATGAATTTCCTGTAGAAACTCATAACTCCCAAGAAACTATCAAGATTTGTGGTGCTGGTAGGAGTAGAACGGTCCTTTAACACTATGACCTTCGCACAGTCTATGTGAACTCCAGTCTCATTGATCACAAAACCTCAATATTGGACAAAAGTTTGTCCAAAGAATATTTTTTTCCTTTTTGTCTGCAGTTTGGGTTGGCAAAGGAGGTCCAAAAATGTTCATACATGCGGCAAGAGGTCTGACCAAGTTCTACTGAAAGCCGAAATATCATCTAATTAGACTACAACAAACTTACCGAGATGTGGGCCAAAGATGTCAACGATTGATGCGTAGTCAAGCCGGTCTAACAATAACGCAAGCTGGTATCAGACCAAGTAGGCAATTTATCTGATTTTCCTACAGATTTCTTTTGTGGAGCAAAACCTACAACATTGGAGGAAGCACAAGATTCTCCCTTACGTAAGCACACTATAGAAAGAGCAATTTATGTAACTAGACTACATTGTATTATTAATTCTGTAATACATCAACAACAAACACCACATTCACATAAAAGATATACAAACAGAATTTATAATTGGAGAAAACCCTCAGGGGAATAAAAGCACCAAAGTCATCACTAAGCAAAGAGTTAAAAGTTAAAACAAAGCTAAGCATTGGAATGGTGTTGAACCTCAAACTAGAAGACTTTGCACAACTAAACTTTAGTTGAACCAATACACCCTCTGAGAGATTATATTCCAACAAATAGAAACCAGTGATGAGCAACACAGCTGCACCATGCCTTAAGGTTATCAACTAGAGTAGCTTGCTCATCTCTCTATAACTGTTAGATCCAACCAGGGGAACCCTTGCAAAGCCCCTTGTGCCACCTTAAATAGGCTACCATCTATGAGACAGTTGCAGGTCAATTAAACTTCCTATAACAATAGCCTAATTGTTGTCGATGAGTTAGATATTGGTTAACGCTAATTAGCAGGTGTCGTCAACGTCGACAAATAGTAGCATTCTGCCTTCAGTGGGAACTCAAGCCAACAGGATTGTCATCAATGAGAAGTACATCAACAAGACCCTTTTCGGTGGAAAGTACTGTTAGATTTTCTAAACCATGGAGAGCAGATTCTGCACTAAAAGAATTGCTACAGAAAACTAAACAGCGGAAAACTCAAATTTACACTATGTAATTAATGCTAGAATCTATAAAGTTATAAACACATATTGTAAAAAATATATAACAAGAACTCAATAGATGACTGTCAAAACCTATTACTGCTTTTCATTCCTTCTGAAAATGGAACTGCTAAAACAACAAACTGCTAAATAATGAATTAAAAACTAAATGAATAAACATATACCTCTCCCTTCTCTTTTATAGACTAAGAAGAAGAGTAGGTAGAGTAGGTACAATGCACAACAGTGTCTCGATGGAGATGATCTGACACATGCAAGCATGCATCCTCCATGAGACCTGCACCTCAACTACTAGGTTGCATGCACTTTACCAAACTGAGCTAGGTTGCATGCATTTTACCTAACTGATGCATGCAAACTTAAATGCGCCTTCACATGCAACCTGTCTACCACATGAATATGCAAACTGTCTAATACATGCAAACTGCTGAGGATAATGTTATCCCTTCCTATCTATGGCTGGTGCATGCTTGCATGTATGTGTGCACCCTCACTGCTAGAAGCCTACAAATAGTGATCCACCTCCTCCTAGTTTATTAAACTGCTGCGCCCTCATCTACAAACCATGATGCTGTACAAAAATCAATGCTATACAGATCTGTTGAGACTGCCCCACCTGCTTGCATGGACCTGCAGTACTGTTGTACCTTCTGTTGTAGTACAGACCTGTTCCAACACCTCCTTTGTTGAATTGTTCTTTGTCTGCACCTACAACTGTACCTTCTTCCATGTGTGCACCCAGGACCTGCACACACTTTCCAAGTACCAAAAACTAACACTCCCTCTTATCAAGAAAAGTGTTCTTTGCCAAACACGAGATGCTCTCTCTATATCTAGAACCTCCCCTCTACTAGGGTCTTGATCAAATAGTTGACCATCAATGAACCTGACCATCAATGAACCTAAAGAAACATGAATTAGGATCACTGCTTTCTTCTATACTTTGAACTCTCTTCAGAATCTTCAAGGTGAAAACCTTATGTACAAGGAACACTGCATCAATAACATGCCAACTTTATTTGTCCTTCATGTCATCTTCATTAGTCCAAATCTTCTCACACCACATCATGAATTGTTCCGAATTTCCTGCAATAATGAACTCATCTATATACAGGGCCAAGACAAGTGTATCAGATCTATCAAATAACGAATTGAAATCTGCACTACTAAGTTGCACAATATGGGGAAACGGGTACAAGTTTCTGAAATGGAAACGCACTGGAAACGTGACCCCTCAAAAATTTGGAAACAAGGACATGCGATATTACAAAATATGTGTGTGTGTGTTGCATTGGCTTTGGGGATGGCAGGGACGAGTTTCCGAGACGGCTAGAGCACACCCCCAAATTTTTCAGGGGACGTCAGGTTGGAAACAGCAATAATATATATATATTATTTTCTTTGAGATAATTAGGTAATAATAATCTATTTCTTTATATATTAGGGTGAAAATTATAACATATGATTTATAATCTATGTTTATTAAACATACTTCTAAAACCAATAATATCGGTTGCTCCATACAACACTTGGATGAAAAAAGTGAGTTTGGCATCCAACCAAATTACCTTTAGGACAAACTAGTTAAAAAAATTGAGGAAATACGATTGGCTAGCATTATAAGTTTGTTGAATACCTTTTGTGTCAAGTGTATGAATAGTAAAACCCATAACCAGACTGTTGAGAAGCCCGCAACCTGGCATTATAAGTTTGTTGAGTGTCTTTTGTGTCGAATGTAAATAGACCAGGACCCCTTCCTATATAATCTTAAATTTTCAGAACAATAGATTTACCAAAGTATTTAGATCTTCTATTACATTCAATAACCATGTACTGAAGATATAAGCAAATAGACAAGCACAAGAAGACACAAAGATTTATCCTGGGAAAACCCCAAACCTGGGGAAAAACCCAGCCAACGTTTCTTAGAGAGAATCTTTCTGATAATACAATGTAACCATGAACCAGCTCTCTTCACAAGAGAAAAACTGAACAATGAAGAAACCCTGATAACAAGAACTTATTTTTTCCCCTTGTCAAACCTTAGCAAGGGAAGACAGCTACATCACAATCCTAGCACAACTCTTCCAGAGATAGCACACAAGAGAAATCACCAAAACCACAAGGAAACCCCAGTTGTTACAGTAGCCACGTCTTCTTCTTGTCTCAAACTTGTGTGTTCTTCTTGAGTGAGATAGTTGTATGAATGAGTGAACAAATAAGCAAGGCGTCACTTTATTTATAGTCTTCAAGTCACTTAGTTGGGGTCGACTTCTCTTCCTGGAATTCTATTTTCATTTTATCTTTTCCTGTGGACCGACTTCTCTTCCTGGAAATTCTATTTCCACCTTATCTTTTCCTGTGGGCCGACTTCTCTTTCGAGGTGTTCTTCAACTGTTCAATGGTCTTCCTTTGACTTCTTGGAATCTTCTTCTTCTCTAAGAAAAGTTGTCCAAGAGGGAATACCTCCCGCTGCTACCAAAACATCAACACTCCCTCTTAGCTAGGGATGTATTCTTCAATGATGTTCTCCTCTAGTAGTCCCAATCACACCCATCCATTTCACATGGCATGGGCAAGACTACCACCATAGTCTCATGACTACGCTGCAAGCATCTAGTATTCCCAATCACGCCCATCCATTTCACATGGCAAGGGCAAGACTACCACCATAATCTCATGACTACGTTGTAAGTATCTATGATGTTTCTCCTCTCCTAGTAGTCCCAATCACACCCATCCACTTCACATGGTATGGGAAAGACTAACACCATAGGCCCATTCACACCTAGCCACTTCACATGGCTTAGGCAAGGCTACGCCATGGTCCCAATCACACCTAGCCACTTCACATGGCGTAGGCAAGGCCGTGCTACAAGTCCCAATCACACCTAGCCACTTCACATGGCGTAGGCAATACTTGTACCAAGCTACTCATTACTCCCTCAGTCACTTCACATGACTGATCTGGGAAACCCTTGGCCAAAAGGAGAGTATCTGCCCGCTGTAGGAGAAACATCACAACTCCCTCTCAGCGAGGGTGGACATTCTGCTTCACGCCAAGCTTGTCTCTGAAGTACTCATACTTCACTCTAGACAGAGGCTTGGTGAGAATGTTTGTTGTCTGCTCATCTATAGATATGTACCGAAGCTCCACCGCTCCTTTCTGCACCATGTCTCGAATGAAATGGTATTTGATCTTTATATGCTTTGACTTGTCATGAAAGACTAGATTCTCTTAAAGCTTTACACAACTTTGATTATCACAGTATATCAAAGTTGGCTCCAACTCTAGATCAAATAACCCTGCAAGCAACTTCCGAAGCCACACTGCTTCACGGCTTGCAACATTCGTTGTTATATATTATTCCTCTGTTGTACTATGTGCCACTGACATTTGTTTTCTGCTCAACCATGAGATCATACCTGATCCCAAACTGAAGCAACATCCTGATGTGCTTTTCCTGTCCACTAAATTCCTTGCCCAATCAGAGTCTGTATAACCTTGCAGCTCCGCTTCACTATCCGAGACATATCTGAGTCCATATCCAACCGTATCATGCAAGTACCTCAACACATGCTTTGTTGCTATCAAATGTACATGTCTAGGCTCAACCATGTACTAACTCAAAGTGTTTATTGCAAAGCATATATCCGACTTTGTGTTAACCAGGTACATCAAGGATCCAATCAATTGTCTTTACATCGTGGGATCTATTATCCCCCACTTTTAGGGATAACTAGGAGATCATGTCTCGAGGCCCACAGGTCCTAGACATGGAGTACCGAGAGCAGGATTGACTTTAGCATGGCCCTGGAGGGCCCACCCTCTTTTTCTTCCAGCACTTTTATCTTGTTAGCAGCAGCAGCATCCATCACCATCGACTTGGTCTTGTGTCAGAGATGGTTCTTGCTCCATGAGGTAATTAGTCCGGGTATCATGGTATGTGTCACTTTGATCATCAAAACCCTTGAATATGTGCAGTTGATTCCTTTTGTTTCTAACAAATGCTTGGATCTTACACTTTCCCACTTGACCATGTCTGGGGGATTGACAGGATGCCCTAGTAAGCCTGTGTCCTTACGTTTTGGTTTGCCACTAGGGGGATTTCTAAAAAGCCATCGCCCGCTCCCTTCATAGCACCACTTTTTCATCGTGCTTCCCGCTCACCTATCCCATTCTACTTGTTCAGGCACTGGGTTGACCTATTTCCAGGATTACACCTTATCTCGTGGGAAGAAGGGGCTAAAGGCCCAGAAGGTAAAAGCAAGCTGGTAAAAGATAAAAGCCTAAGAATAAAACCTCGAGATGCTACGCCCAGGGATCCCCGAGAAAGCAATAAAAGGCTTCTCAGCAAGAAACAAGAGGGACCCGTAAAAATAATAAAACAAAACCTGATTAGAGGATAAGGAGTCTCAACACGAGCCATCCTATTAGGTCCATGGGTACCTAGCAATATAACATTACCACCAGCTGGTTACCACGCCAGGGTAGTGACTCTTGGTTGCATGGCCAAGGGAAAGGGAGTCTCATCACGAGCCAACCTTCTCATTTCTGTGAAAGTACATGTGTGTAATGTTGTCACCACTGGTCACCACGCCAGGGCAATGTCCCCCGATTAGCCTCTTGAAGAAAAAAGCAATATAAAAATAAAAGAATAAAAAAGTAAGAACCAAAGGCATGAATGGGCTTGGAAAAATTTGCATCCAGGACAAGTGCAGCTCACCTTCTACAAAGGCACCCACAAGTAAAGCTTTGCATCCTTTGCCCTCACTGCACCCACCTGCTTGGACATCCCTTGACCACATCACCCACTTGCATGGCTTGGATGAGGTCTCTTCCGGAAACTTTCCTCTTCCAGTGGACACTAGCCCAATAGGATGCCCTGTCATTTTCTCCAAACTTGTATTGCAAGCTCGTGTAATGTCTTTGAGCTTTTAGTTGATGTATTAGGGATTTTATGCATGTGTTTAATAATATTGATGATGAGATGTGATTGACATTGCTATGATCCCTGTGACTGATGAGCCCATGGAGGGCGTAGCTGTTGATGTGCAGGATCATGCCCGACGGACAGGTACCATTTGGATCGGTACACATGGGGAGATGATCAGTTCGGACCTCCATGGAGCTGAAGAGCCCATCAGATGGATGTTGAGACCCCATCAGGGGGCAGAGACAGGATAGAGATGGATCAAGGGCTTTGCACCGGAGAAGAGGAGGACGTTCCACCAGAGGCACCCTAGCAAAAATTGACCTAGGGGGGTTGTGCCCTTTTCAGTGGAACGTTGGCCTTGGAAGGCCTAGGACATCACCCATGAGGTCCATGACGTCATCCTTGTTTCATGGACGTTTTGGCGGATGGACAGGGCAGTTTGGCACGTGTGGCACCTTGGAGAAGCCCAAGGGGGGCTAACGTTTTGCTCCTGGAGGCTGCATTTGCCCTAGAAGGGGCTAACGTCACCCTAGAAAGGGGATGACGTCCTTCTATTGCTTGATTAGGGTTTTAATTTGTCATTTAATGTAAAACAGTATGGTTTTTAATATTTTGGCCTTGTCGGCCTTTTTATGACCTAAAAGTAAAATTAGGTCATTGATACAGTATATATTGAGGGTTTTTACTCTCATTTTTTCATCATCTCTCACTCACTCATTAGTGAGGTCTGAAATTTGCGCTATACTTGGGTTGTTTGGCTGAAATTGTGAGGCGCACTTGTTGAAGGAAGACTTTCTTGGCATATTTTGGCATTTCTCTTAGTGGAAGGTGTTACAACTAGGGTTTGCTATGCTTTTCTTAGTGACATGTAAGTGAATTTCTGCAAAACTTATTGATTGAATGGTTGTATTGTTATTTCTTGCATATGGTGCTATAAATTTGTTGAATAAACCCTAGGTGACAAGCACACATCATTGGTCCTTGTCTCATGTCCCCATTAAGAGATTTTTCAGCCATTGTTTGAAGAGGGGAAAGCCTAGCCGTAGCTACACTCTTTTTTTCTCTTCATTTCGCTAGCCATTTCCTTTCATGAGCTAAGAAGGAGAAGACGTCCCAAGGCCTACTTCCCTACACCTTGAGAGTCGTTTTTCCCCTAGGGTTTGCTAGTGAAGCCTTGTTGTAGCAACACGTTGCCTTCCAAACCCTCTTGTCTTGGTTTTATGTTATTTTCTCAACTAGTCGTCATCGCCATTGAGTTAAGGAAGGAGGAGAGAGCACCGAGGCCTAGTTCCCCTACACCAAGGTGAGCCTCTCTCCCCTAAGGTTTTGATTTCGAAGCCTTGCTTTAGAAACACTTCAAAACTTCTCCTTCTAGTCCTTAGCCGTACTATCCTTTGATCCTTTAGCTCTTGCGCCCTTCACTTTTGACTCCATTAACCCTAAGGCATTGATCTAAAGACCTCTTGTTTAAAGTGAACTTCATCACAACAACTCTCAAAACTTTGAATCAAACCTTAACAACTAACCTTAGCTTACAAACTAACCCTAACTAACCTACTGTTGTCGTCATTCCTAGCTATAAGTATCATTTGTGCAGCTAACGTTTCTCTTATAAGCAATTGAATGGTGGTTTAAAGGCATTAATTGAATAAAGTGTTGATTGTTACATTGAATGCCACATTTTCTTAGTATTTATTGAAGAAGTGACATTATATATCATTGTTATTTTATAAACATTGACTTCATCAATATTTATTATCCAATTGCTTCTATGTATATCAGGTAGTCATTGATTTATATGAACTTTGAAGTACTAACCAAGTGAGCAAGCTTGCATATATCAGTTTCTTGTTGCTTTGTCTCAGGCAGGTGTATCTCTCTTTTTGGTTATACTTTATTATTGGTTGTTAGTTGGACTATCTGCTTGGTGGTGACTTGTGAGGGGGGGAAACTTATCTTTATCTTATAATCATTTGCCTTCTCAGAACCCCAGGTCACCGGGGACGTCTCCCCTAGGCCTTACCACCCTAAACAAAAAGAACCATCCCATTGAGGTGACGTTGGGTGGGATTGGTTCCAGTTACGCCAGTTTGACTACTCTTCATCTATTTACTATCCTAACTACAAACTGCACGATAACAGGATCAACCAAATCTGAAGAAGAATCACTCAAGAGATTCAAATTCGTAACCATAGGTGTGGTCATGGACTTGCAGTCCATCATCCTGAATCTCTACATGATCTCAATTGTATACTTACCTTGACTAAGGAAGATCTCATTTGGTCTCTACCACACCTCTAATCCCAATAAATAGTGCATCAAACCCAGATCCTTCATTTCGAACTCTGAAGTGAGCTCCCTCTTGCACCCATCTATGAGCTTCTCATCCCCTGTAAGAAACAAGTCATTCACATATAGTACCAATATCAAGGGGCAACCATCTTCAACCTTGTAATAAAGGTTGCAATTTGCATCACTCTTGGTAAACCCCTCATCAAATAACTGTCTATTTTGGCATACCATGCCCTGGGTGTCTGCTTAAGCCCGTACAAAGCTTTCTTCAATTTGCAAACATGGGACTCCCCATGGATTACAAAACCTTTCGCTGCTCTATGTACACTTCTACTTCAATTACACCATTCAAGAAAGCAATCTTGACATCCATCTGGTGTAATTTCCATCCCATAATAGAAGCAATAGAAATAATAGATCTAATGGAAGTGTACCTTGCTATTGGAGCAAATGTCTCGTCATAATCTTCTCCCTCTTTCTGGGAGAATCCTCTAGACACAAATCTCGCTTTGCACTTCTCCATGTTGCTATCTATAGCATGCTTGATCTTGTAAATCCACTTGGAAGTCACCATTGACTTCCCTTCTGGTCTCGAAACCACTTCCCACACATCATTCTTCATGATGGTACTCTTCCATCATAGCATCCTTCCACACTTGTTGCTTTGTAGCTTCCTCATAAGTGGAAGGTTCTTAATCAATGATCTTACTCATCAGCACCACATAGCTCAAAAACTTGTGTGGTCTCTTGCTCTCTCTAAAAGAGCCTCTGGGAGCTGCATGTCCTTTAGCTTCCTGCAAAGTGTCCCAAAGCCATGTTGGTCTCTTCTTGGTAACTGTAACTTCTCTGGGTGGATCTACAGGTATCTCTAGCTCTATTGTCTCATTCTTATCTTCTGGAATATGTTCTTCTAGAGTAGAGTCAATCATTACTGCATCCCTTGGAGCCTCTTGCTCCTCTCTGTCCTCATCCATGTGAGACTCTCTAGATTTCCTAAACTCTCTAGACTTCCTAAAGGTTGTTTCCTCATCAAAGATGGCATCCCTGCTAATCTCAATCTGTCTCTGTCCAAGGATGTATATTCTATAAGCCTTTGAAGTCTCATTGTATCCAACAAAGGTGCCCTTCTTTCCTGAAGGCTCTAGCTTCGTTCTCTTTTCATTGGGAACATGTATGTACACTGGGCAGCTAAATATCCTCAAGTGGTTGAATTCTAGTTTCTTTCCTATGAATACTTCTTATGATGTCTTATTCCCCAATATCTTATGAGGACTTTTGTTCTGGACATATACGGTTGTACAGAATGCTTTTGCCCATAGATGCATGGGTAAGTTTTGGTCATGGATCATTGCTTTAGTTGCTTCTACAATAGATCTGTTCTTTCTCTTTGCAACCCCATTTTGTTGGGGCTTGTAGGGAGTTGTTAGCTCCCTCTTAATCTCTGTTTCTCTGCAAAAATATTTGAATTCATTTGAGGTGTATTCACCTCCATTATCTAACCTCAATAATTTAATCTTTCTTCCAGAGAGATTTTCTACTAAAGCCTTGAATTCTTGAAACTTATTGAAAACTTCATCTTTTGCTTTTCAGAAATAGATCCATGTTTTACGCGAGTAATCATTGTTATCGCACAGTTTGTAGTTGGAGTAAAGGATGGGTGGATAAGAGGCAAACTGGCGTAACTGAGGGTGGTAGGCCCAGGGGAGACGTCCCCGGTGACCTGGTTTTTTGAGAAGGCAAAGGGTTATGGCTAAGTAGTAGTTTTCCCCCCTCACAAGTCACCACCGATCAAAAAGTCTAGCTAATCAGCCAATAAAGATAAAGATAACCGAAAGTACAAATGATCACCAAGAGTGTACCTGCCCGAGACAAAGCAACAAGAAAACTATACATGCGCAAGGTCACTTGCTTGGTTAGTACTTCATATAATCAAAGACTTTCTAATATAAAGCAATTGACCAATAATATAAGTGAAGCAAATCAATGATGTAAACTAGCAATGATTACAACATGCCACTTCACAATAAGTGCTAAAGAAGCTTCACAATTATCAATGGCAATTTATCATTAATGTAACAATACTAGAAGCAACGCCTTAGCCAATCTTTCAATTGCTTTAAAGACACAATAAATGTTGCATGGATATGTTTATAGCACAAATAGATGAAGGCTGCAATAGGGTTAGTAAATATTAGTCTAAGCTAGGGTTAGAAGGATTTAGTGGTTGTTCAAAGTATTGGATGTGTGTATGATCAAGGTACTCAACATAGACAGTCTAGATCAGTGCGCTATTAGGGTAAATGGAGTCAAAATCATTGCACACGTTGAAGACCGTGATGATAGTGATGTTGATATTATGGTAGCTTCGGGAGGTATGAACTTTTATTGTGACCTTTAACAAGATTAGAATGTTCGGGAAGAAAGAAAAGAAATGAAAGTAACCCTAGATGAGATGTCGGCTAAAGAGAAATAATTAATATGAATTAATTAGTACCCAGAATGAGAAGTCAGCCCAGGCAAGTCTGCCAGGAATACTATAAATACAGGGCGCCAGTCTCTCATTTGACACACTTCACAGAATTGCAAAAAGCCACTTCTGCGCACTGCAGTCTAGCAGTTTTGTGCGCAAGTTCTGGGGAAGGTGTTGCGCCAGTTTTGGGTTGGACTCTTTGATCAGCTTTGGTTACTTCTTGTTTGGTGCATTAGCCTTGCTTGGCTATTGGATTGCTACCAGGATTCTTCTCTCTATCAAGGTCAAGGTGCTCGGAGGGTTGCTTCGGCCTATGGTTGGGTGACGATAGTGATATTGTCAATGGTAAAACGAGCACATCCATTCATATTCTAACAAGTTATGGGCCCACACCTCCTTCATTCAGTCTAACCGTTGGAAGGAAGCATAGCCATTAGGATACTAAGCTCGTTGAGGAACTGTCGCTAGGGTTACTAGCAGGAGCAGCTTCCAAGACACTGTCGCTAGGGTTACTAGCAGGAGCAGTTGCAGAAACCCTAAATCCCAAATCCGACACCTTGTGATGGAGCATCTCACTCAAGGAGAAGATATTCAAATGCGTCGTAGTTCAGTGCACTTTTTGGCTCTCTCAGAAGACAGAAATGTCAAAGTTGAAGTTTTGGATCAAGGCATGACCAACTAC
>ML794795.1:44156-61232 GCA_009831015.1 Picea engelmannii
AAATGTTGTAATCTAAAGACAAGTAGGAACATAATTAGTTTGAAGAAAATAAAATGTTCTTGCAATAAATGCTCTAACTTTTGTAATAATATTTTAACAGAGAATTTCTCTCCACACCAATGCTCAAGACTTGAGTAACAATGGTCCATTAATCTTAGCATAGATGGAAAAAATAAAATTATGTTGAAACCTAGATGATTCATATACACTATTCAGAAGAGTTGGGGAGATTGAGCTCGATACCCCAAATCTCAAGAAGACCATCGAGAAGACAGAATATGATGTAAACGAGATTATTCGTTGCTTGAATGATAAATCAGACAATTCTAATTCCTAATGGCATTTGATTGGGGAGATTGAGCTTGATATGCAAAAGCTAGAGATCACCATAGAAAAAGAGAGAATATGATGCAATAGGGAGTATTTGCTCCTTAAATCAAATGGTTCTACCTCCCATGGCTACTAGCTATTATTTTTTCCTTATTATTCATCATATTCTCATAGCCAACATGATCTAGGTGGATATCGGTGGCCACCCACCTTTTCCAACTGGCTCAAAACAGTTTTCTGGCAATTTTGGTAATTTACTATTTTTAGCAGTTTTTTCGGGTCTCAAACTTCCGGGGTCGTTTTGAGGCCCTAAATGACGTTTTTTGGGAAAAATGTCGTTTAGGGCCTCAAAACGACATTTTTCCCAAAAAACGAAGTTGATACGTCAACTTCTTGGGGGCGTAACTTTTGCGTACTTAGTCCTCAGATAGATCTTTCTAACAGTGTATCAAGCGCCCCAAACAGAGATCGTACGCAAAAGTTACGCCCCCGAGAAGTTGACGTATCAACTACCTCCATCGGGGCCCGCAAACCTTTTGGCTTTTCATCTTTTGGGGTTAGGGTTTTGGATTTTCCTTATGTTAAAAAGGCCCTTAGAGCCTCATTGTAATAATCATCTTCTTGCGAATGCGAGTAGCCGTCACATCTCTTCTCGGAGATAAGCTGCCACCATTCTAGCGAAGCTTTCACTCTGTATTTTTACAGTCTCTATACATTTATTTCATTAATAGAAAACGTGTATTACTGTATATCTGTGACTCTTGTTATATTTCTGATATATCTCTGTTATATTGTTGTCTCTCTTGCAATATCTTTGAATATTTCTGTGTTATATCTCCGCTCTCATTTTGTACCGAAAATAATCTGGATCACAACAAGCCTTACTTTCGCAAAAAATTATAGTTGCTTCTTCGTTAGCAATATTTCTTCTCATGAAAACAATAGGACTTAGAGCTCATTAGGATGATAGCTCAAGTATGTAGACCGCCTTACCTTTACCTAAAGATACCTATTCTAGTTAAAGAATGTAGAAATATTATGTATTGTTTTGTTAAGCCAAACTCAAGACTGAAGATGAGACCATATACTAATTGCATTAAAATGGACATATATATTGTAATTATAGAACTTTTTACACCAAAAGTGGAGGCTGAGTGGGAGGAGATTACCAGATGATTAATGAAAATTATTTTTGCTAGAAATTCGGACTAGAATGAAATATACTACTGGCACTTGGAGCTTAAGTCGACTTATCTTAACATGGATGTTAATCCAACAACAATTTATTTACCCCCTCTCTACAATGTTTTGGCTTAACAGTAGGGGTTCCCATTCAGACACCACAACAATTATTTGGTTGCATGGGGTAGAATTTAAATGGTTATCTTTGATATCCTTGTCTCTTCCATTAATTTCTTTCATTGGATGATAGGGAACTCCATTATTGTGAAACTGCAATTTGAACTCATCAGTAAACCTTGAATCCATCCCAAGACTTTGAAAACACTCGAGGTTACTTCTTTATTTATACCAGTGCTTTTAGAAAAAGAATGAGGGGCTTCATTTGTACCGAAAGAATAATGAGGGGTTCCATTAGTAGTTCTTTTGTATGGAGATGTCGATTTGGCTCTCATGTACCTATACCTTCTCCAAGGGGGAATATGCAACCCTTTGTTCTTTAAGTATTGTCTAGTAGCATCATAGAAAATACCAACAATTTGTTACAACCGATCTTCTTTCCCCACAAAAATAACCAAAAGCTTGTTCAAAACAACACCATAATGGCCTATGGAATCTAACGATATGGAATTGTGATTGAAAATCAATAGTAACTATCAAACTCTCAGAATTCCCCATCAATCCATCAACAATAACATCGGTGTACTTGTATCCTCCTACAAAATATGCCTGTTGAACAATATTAGGGGCAAATTGGAGAATAACCATCACCATTTGGACATTCCTCAAATGATCTAATTTCAATTGGTTAATTGAGATGTTCAACCACATAAACAAAATCTTGCCAAAAAATTATATTTGTTCATCTAGTTCTTTTATAGAATTCAAATTAAATTTGACTATAGGCTCCAACCTTGAGAAAATAAACCTATACACCAAATAAGCCTCATATAAAAGAGGTCATGTGTTATGACCCAAGGGGAGCATATATGGGGTTAAATGTGTAAGATATGATCCTGGGGGGGGGGCACATATGGGGTTAAATGTGTAAGATATGATCCTAAGGGGGGGCACATATGGGGTTAAATGTACATGCAATGTGTAAATATATATGTAACAGGGTCGACCTAATAGTAAAGGGGCCTCATGTGTAGGTGTGAATAGGTATATATAGAGATCATGTATTCATTATTGTAGACAAGTGAATTGTGAAGTATGAATGTAATTGGTTATTTGGAGGAGGTTCTCATATTCTTTAAGGAGTTATTGTGTAACTTATTTATCTTGGAGTTGTGCTCCATGCTCACATTGTTGCACATGTTGTGTACTTATGTTTTGTTATGATATTTTAAACATCTGGTTCATTGCATCCTATAGATTAGATAATTACAATTTATAAAGGATTTAAAAGAAAAAGAAAAACATAATCATGGAAATTTTATGGATACTAGGCAAATGTGGTCGAATTTGTTATAATAATATGGCTATTTTGGGTAAAACATTTTGATATAGATACAATGCTTTGTTGGAAATTTAAAAATGAGAGCCTTTGGACAATGACTAACTATAAAACATGTAATGGTTATTTAGACTTACCCGAAGGATATCTATTGGCACGATCCTATCTTGATTTTCATATTGCACCATTGTATCTAGAGGACCTATTGACGCTTGAATTCGTTAGGACCGAAACAAAAACTTCACGGGGATACAAATCCCCTTGCGTTTTTATAGAGGTGGTACTCCTCTTTATTTTAAGATTTGCTTGGGACTCTAGATTTTTAGAATATGGGACTTTGCAGAAGTCCATCGTGATAATCAAAGAATTATAAAGATTGCAAGAAAAAATAACAAGAAAGAAAATGTTTTGTTTTCCTTTTTTTAGAGAGTTTCTGAGAAATGACCAGGAACCACACACTTCATACATTTGAAAGAGATAGACAAAATTTCCTCACATCCATCATAGTTGAACTAAAGATTTATGATTACATAAAATAAAAGAAGATGGTCTGCATGCATAACAAAACTTTAATAGAGTAAAAACATGGGGAGCTCAAACAAAGATAATGATAGATCAATCTCAGATACTTTATACTCAAAACTCAGAGTTACAAAATACAATCAAAATTGATTCTGAAATAGTTCTCTTGGGATTTCTAAAAAATATATAGTTAGTTACAAAGCCTTGAAATTTAAATGTGTTTGTCCTTAGGACTGGGATTGGGGCGCCCGCGAACCATAAAACAAATATGAACAAGAAGTAAGTTGTAGAAGGAGAATGTTGGGCGATGCAGAGTATCAAGACCTAGAAAGAAGACAGGGAGAAGTTATCAGATTTTGGTTAAACCTTTCTAGTCAAAGAAGCGAAGTAACTGGATGAAAAATTGATAAAGAAAGCAAAATGTGATCAATACGAACTTACTATGATGGTCTCTCGCGTCTTTACTTGCTTGTTGTTGTCCTTTTATTGTCTTGATTGACAGTTACATGAACCATCTCATAATTTGTCAATTGCCTTGCTGAACCAATCTTCAATATAACGTTTCATTGGTGCGACGTTTATTTCATGCCAGATTTTAATGTTGAATAACTCACCTTCCAAGTCTCTTAAGTCAAGAGAAATACCATGTACTGCTTCCTCAATATCTTGATTTTTCACAGAATATTCAACTGGCCAATTGTCTATTTCATCTTCATTATATTCGAGTATGCCATAAAAAAATTCAAGTGATAACCCTTTAAATATCTCAACTTGTTCGTCAAATTGTTGCTTTGTTAGAAACATTGAGTTGAGAATTAATTTAGTGTCTTGTACTTTGTTAGTACCTCCTGCTAGGTCTATCTTCGTGAGTCTCTTGAACAATTCTTCTCTTTTCAGTATGGCTTCGTTGCGTGCTTGAACAATGTTATTCAAATTTTTAATCTTTTCTTTCCAGCAAGCATTTAGTTGTTTTATTTGACTTGGGGAAGATAGATCCTCCTCTCTTCTTCTCAGTTCCATCACGTTAGAGACTTTGATTCCAAATGGTAATATGGCATCAGTGTAGAAACCTTCTTCGTTCTTTAGATCAACTTGCAGATATTCATGGAAGGCATGTGCCCTTGAGCCAAAAGAAACAATATTTTTCGAAACCACCCATGCCTCTGTTATTAGTGACATTCTCTTCTTAATATTTGTTTCTACATAACTCATGATTGTTGTGAGTAAGCTTGAAGATCCTTTCAACTTAATAGCGGGTGTGGTTGGCTTGACCATTGACAAAGGAATGACCATGATTGGAAGAGGCATTAAGGCATCCTCCAATTCTCGGATCCTTTCTTTTAGATTGGCACTTTCGGCCTCCAACCCATCAATGGAATTGTCAAGAGCATCACCGGTTGCCTTGTGAATTTTAGAGATTTGGGACGACTACATGTCTTTCAGGTCAACCTCTAAGCGAGATTTTCCTTTTTTACTTTTCTAATCACCTCTTTCCACAATCAATTTTTTAGACTCCTTATCGAACATAGCACTTTGAAAAGTGAAGGATTCCTCTTCACTAAAAATCTCATTTGCAACAACTTCCAATAAAACATTTTGTTGAGTTACAATTTCTGGTTGTTCCATTGCAGGAAATATTTTTTCAATATCCGCCTCCAGCTCCATGTCATCCAGAGAAAATATTTGGATGTCATTTTCTATGAGGTTGTCCTCTTCCTCTTGTATTAAATTTTTTCTTTTCTTTCTTACAGGCATCTTATGCGAATTCTCAATTTTCCTGGAGGGGGGATTCTTCTCTCCTCCATCTCTTGAACTATTGTTGGCAATTTTTCTAACTGGGTGAGCTGTTGGAGCATTACTCCGGGATGTGGTAGTTTTGGGAGTAACAACTAGAGACCGATCACTCCTTTCACTAGGACCCCTTCCTTTTTGCTTATAAAACTCGTTAGTATTGAGTGTTGTTTCTAAGTCACCAAGATTGTGTACATGAGTGCTTTGGGTGTTATCTTCTTCTTCATTCAAGATAGTATGAATGAACGAGTTTTTGAATGCTACTGACAACATATGTTCCACAAAGATTTTGTTAGGATCAAACCCTTTTATTTTTTTAGCATACTTTAGATTTACATTGTTGAAATGATTCACAAACTCATCAATTTTATTTATGTTTTTGAATATGAAATCTCCAATCTTCCATGACAAGGGGATGAATTGATTTTTCCTTTTTTCGTGGAAGAAATGTAGCCAAAAATTGTATTTCCTTGCCACCTCTGTAATGAATAATTTATCAGATACATGATATGGGAGAAAAGAAGGATTTTCTTTGGAACAAAATATCCTTATGACACTGTGATTCTCCATTTTTTTTTTATCCTGGTTAGGTATCCTTGAAGTATTCTCTCCCAACAACAACCTCTTGAAGACTGAAACAAAAACATTATAGACTTCATAAAAATATAAAGGGGTCTTATGTCTCCATAATGCCTGATACCAGAAGGTAATTGGACCCGTTTCACAATTCACCTTCTTACTTATGGTCAATTTTGGGAATTGACAACAATACACTATAGGGAATATAATATATGATGCCATAAGTAATTTTTTATCCTTTTCATAATGCGCTAATTGGGGAGAGATTTTGATAGAAATCAATTTTCCCCAGTCAAAGATGGCTTGTTATTTTACTGTAAAATATAAAATATAAAGAATCATGCGAGAAATTGTAGCAATACTTTCCTGACCTATCAACCTGGTAAACAACCAAGCGATTTCCCGAAAGGGATTTTTAAAAGAGACTACCTGAATTCTGATTATGTCTTCTGGAATAGACACATGATTCTCTAAATATTCAAGCAAGAGGTCAAGGCCATTGTTATGTCTCTTCAAGAAATCTCTGTAGTCTTCTCCTTTGAAGGTAAGTGTCGGCTCTGGGAGCTTCAACATCCTGCGAAAGACTTGCGATGAAAGAAAAACCGAAGAATGACCTCGGAGTTGTATAATCCTCTAGCTCGGCACGTACTTCTCCACGCACCATGCAACAAGCTCTTTACAGTCAAAGACCCCAGGAACACATCTTACGCGAGCAATTCTGGATGCCTAGATTATGTCTTTCTGTACAGGAGGAGAGAAGTAATATGAATATGCTCTGGACCAATGAAAGTTCTGGTCTTCACGACCAAAAATATTTAGTGTATCACCACAGAACTGTTGTCTAGTTGTTGCATCCATAGGTTGACGAGAGTATTATTTCAATTGGATAATAACTTGAAATGAATTTTTCGAAGAGCTGACAATAATATAACCTTTGGAAAATAGTTCTTTAATGCAATTTAATGAGAAATCTCCTTGATCCCTTCACTATTAATGACAATATTTTTGGAACCTGCATGATCAATTATTAGCATTAAACCATATTTAATGCATATTCGGAAAAGCATGAAGATGACGGGGACGAACTGGAACAATTTTGAATATGGAGTTTTTCATGAACCTGCCAACCCGCAGTTATGAATGATAAAAAATAAGCTAAGTGTTGCAAACTAGTCGATTGGACTTGTATGCAGGAGAAATGAAATACTTAGGGGCTCAGTACTCGCGACAAGTCTGACGGTCATAATGTAGATCACAGAGCTTTGGGAGTAAAGAGGAGATCGCGAAACTTGGAGAATGAAAGTTTGATCTCCCGAACTCGCGATGTTGAAAAAAGGCTAAGTATAATATAGCAAGGCAGTTGAATAGACTTGTGGCATAGGAAAATGGATGGGGATGAAAACCCGCGAAAACGCCTACCCGTGAACCTATCGATTTTTGAAATGTGACTAAGTGTGGTAACTAGAAAGGGATAGAAGAAGGGAAGAAAGGAAAAGGGAAACAATGGAAAGTATAGAAGAGGGAAAAGAAATGGAAAAAGTAGATGGGAAAGTAGAAATGGGGAGGAAATTTTGGAAGCAAGAATTGATCTCAACAGGACCTAAGTTGATTCATTATAGCTTTCTCAAGGTAGCGATTTGTGCATTCTTCCTTGTCCTTGCGGACAATAAGTGTGGTAACTATAAAGGGATAGAAGAAGGGAAGAAATGAAAAGGGAAACAATGGAAAGCATAAAAGAGGGAAAATAAATGGAAAAAGCAGTTGGGAAAGTAGAAAGGGGGAGGAAATTTTGGAAGCAAGAATTGATCTCAACATGACCTAAGTTGATTTATTATAGCTTTCTCAAGGTAGCGATTTGTACATTCTTCCTTGTCCTTGCAAACAATAAGTGCGGTAACTAGAAAGGGATAGAAGAAGGGAATAAAGGAAAAGGGAAACAATGGAAAGTATAGAAGAGGGAAAAGAAATGGAAAAAACAATGGGGAAAGTAGAAAGGGGGAGGAAATTTTGAAAGCAAGAATTGATCTCAACAGGACCTAAGTTGATTCATTACAGCTTTCTCAAGGTAGCGATTTGTGCATTCTTCCTTGTCCTTATGGACAATATTTTCTTCATTACCTACTGCTTCTACAAGCTTGGAGGCATTTGCCAAAAGTTTCCTCTCCCATACACTAACACAAGGTACAATATTCTATGACCTCGGAAAAATATATAAGAACAAATGAAATTTAAAGAAATAGAGAGAATTTCCTTAATTTTGCCCTTACAAATTTGGTAGACAATGACCATTTCCCTCTAATCACCATCAAGAATTTAATATTCACACTACACTATGTCAATTTTCCCAATTTTACTCTCATATTCATTAAGAGATAAATTTATCTGACTATGATCTTTAAAAGTTGTAGATGCAAAATTAAGACAAATTTCACCTTAAGGATATCTCATACTTCACTTGGTGTGAAAGCAAAAAGCAATTGAAGAGCTATAAATCCATAATTAAGAAAGATTTCACCTTAAGGATATCACAAACTTCACCTAGTGTGAAAGTAGATTTAGGATTCTCTTCACTGTTCCCATTTCCATCATTGTAAATGTTATTGAAATAATTATAGTGAGCACGACTAGGTGCAAATGCCATTGTAAGTAGCTTTGTAAGACATGACCACAAGATCTTATTCTGACAATTTTCACAATGGACCAGAAGCCTGCTAAATTAATGCAAATTTATAAATGACATTTTTATATGTTGTATTTTTTTAAGTTGTAAACACCAAATAAAAAATAAAATCTGTCAATGTTTCCAACTAATTAAAAAATAAACTTTCCACACCATGTCAACTGCACATTGAAAACTTGTTATTCGAAAAACCAACAACTTATGAAGTCGTATGCTAGAAACGCTTGAGTCTATTTTCTTAATGAAATATTTTAATTACAGGGACAGATGAAGCAATTACATACCATGTATTAAAATGTAAAACATACAAATATGTTCAATCAAATGATTAAAAAGAAAACTTTTCAAATCTAAAATAACATAAGATGAATTTATTTTGAAAATATGAAATTATCACCATATTTATTTTATTTTTAATATTTGATAAATGAATGACAAACCATATAAAATAAGTCACTCAACTCATTCAACCAATAAAACAATATGCTATTTAAAAACTAAATTAAAAATCAAAAATTTATAATTTTAAAAATTAAAATTAATATTTAATTTTCTACAAATTTTAATAAATCATATTAAAAAATATGCTATTTTAAAAATAAAATAAAAATAATGTTTTTATAATTTTAAAAATTAAAATTAATATTTAATTTTCTACAAACTTTAATAAATCATATTAAAAATATGCATTTAATATAAAAATGAAAGCAATTTGTAAGAATCAGTTATAATATACAAAAGAACTGAAATAATAAAAAACAAAACAAAGAAAAATAATAAATAAATAAAAGGAATAAAGTCTTGTATTAATAAAAAAATAAGCGTAAAAAAAAATGGAAGAAAAGTAAAACTAACTACATAGAAAAGAGCGGAACAAAGTCTTTAGTAAATGGAAAAAAATGAATGTGTATTGAAAAATGACTTTCTTTGCTAACTAGTAATCCACCCAAAAAAAAATGATGTTATGTAAAAACTTTCATTTTGGTGTAAAAAAAAAATGTAATCTAAGGAAATCAATTTTTAATGATATAAAGGTTTAAAACATGTGGGTTTAATGGTTAAGAACATGTGTTTCCTTCCTGGATGAGGTGATAGATGGCCCTCAACAGACGACAAGTGGTATCTGGCAGCATCGGGTGTTATTAACCCCTGCTACCAACCTCCCTCCCACTTTATTTGAATGATTCACACTAAGCCTGGAGTTATGGTAGTGTGTTGGGGTACCCTTGCAGGTTTAATGGACCCTCGCACAAACCAGGCTAGGCATACAGAGGTAGGTACCAGGCCTAGGAAAGCCATCACCTCTGCTTTCATGGGGACCCTCCCTGTCAATTCGCAAAGCATTATGAAGGCTAGCGCCCCTGAGTGCTCTCCCATTCTCACATTTCTGCAAACTCTTTTGCTCCTCGGATCTTTCATGCTCTTACACCTCTGGCCACCCGCCATTACTCTCTCATTGGCCACCCTTCACAGTCCCACCCAGAATCCCTACGCCATGCCAAGAGAGAGGGGAAAAACTAGATGGGGACCGTTGTATTACAACACCCTATCTAGACGCAATAAGCTTGCCCCCTCCTAGCTTGCTCTAATTACCATAAGCACCCCCAAACCAAGCCAAAACTGGTTGGAACCGCCTCAACAACCCCCCTCCAATCCCACAATGGATTCTGGCAGCTGCCTTGTCGAAGAGAAAACTCCCCCTCCTAAGGAGGATACTCCTCCACTGAGTTTCCATCTCGAAACTGCCCCTCCCAAAGTCCACACATAGGTTCAAGGTGTAGGCACTGGTGGATATATTGTGGAGGAAGAAATTCCTCCTAACTGGCAGGTGGAGAACCATCCGACGACCGCAGACGCGGATTCGGAGGCAGAGTCACCTCTGCTCTCCCCTCGTCGACTCTCTGATGAACATCTTCAGATTATTTTTGATATGCGGTAGAAGCTTGATGACCAGTTGCACAATCAACGCATTCTTGGCCAACAAATGAACCTCTTGTTTGACGCCATGGCAGACGCTCCAACTAAGAAACGATGCCCGAATTGTGGCCAAAAGTTCATCCCAACTTACAACATTCATGGCAGTTCGAGTTCGCATATGGATTAACTCCTACATGTTTTTGTTTTCTTTATGGTTTTGTCACTTTTTCAAAGATTGGCATAATCCCTGCCTCACGATGTATGCTAGTCGATCATGGCGACTAGTTTATGGCTGTAGTTTTGTTTATACTGTAACACGTCAGACAATTACAATCTTTTTGCAGGCCACCTGTCCTGGTTTCCCTGCTGTGGCAGAACAAGTGGCAAACTATAGGCAATGTAATGATAGACACTGTTGATAATATATAGATCCTTTTATTTACCAAAAAAAAAAAAAAAAAAAACATGTTTCCTACTAAGAGGTTACGAGTTCAAATCCAGTAAAAAGTAAGATATGTATACTTCTGTAAACTTTAATAATCAAATCCTTGTACGAAAGATCCCTTATCCTATAAACAAGAAAATATACTCACATTTTATAAATTTCCTTCATTTATAACATTAAATGTTATAAATTCTCTTTGTTCATTACATTATAATAAAATTTATTAAAAAAAAACTTTCTCTCAAGCTAATTATTTGAACCCATCAGACCATAACTTAAAAAAAAAATGGAGATGAGAGGAGCTTGAACCCACCGGACCATAACTTAAAAAAAAGAAAATGAAGATGAGAGGGTAGAAATTGATACATCTCGCCTTTAAGATGACTTTAGTCATTTTCTAAAATTGAGATGTATGAGACCTTTCCTTCATTTGGACTTATGCACACTTATTCGTAAAACCACCTTTAGTGAGTCTTTGAGTCTCTTTCGTAGCACTTTAACTCCATTGATTTACCACACCCTCCAATCGGACCACCCACGTTAATCTGAATACCTAAGTGAAGGCAATGTGTTAAATCCTTCTTGTATTCAAACTTTAATTCCACCAACCTACGAAGACCCACAACTTTAATTCCACCAACCTACGAAGACCCCAAACTTTAATTTGACCAACTAATGAGTGTTATGATCCTCTTACAAACTATGTACTCAACAATTGTCTAAGAAGGTACAAAGACGCATGATGACACGTGATAGGAGAAATTATTGTATAAAATTCAACAATTAGAATTATGGATGTGATGTTTGTTTAATATTTAAATATGTTACTTTTAAGACAACATACATATGGTCAGTGTTGGAATTTCAAAATCACAAAGTCCGTCAAATTTGATGGTTTTCAACATTGTGACCTTGTTTTGTCCGTTCTAACGAAGATGGTTGACGGTTATATAGAATTTTTCACCATATTTAACAGGCAAATTGGTCTGTGACGAGCAATTTGCTCGTCAAATTCCATCCCTGCATATGGTAGAAAGAAAATCTTGCAACCTCAAAAAAGAAGTTGTGTATATATTAAATGTTGTTGGGTTAATCTTGACTTGATCATAGAGTAATTAAGATAGCCTTGATTTGGTTAATGATGGGTTTACCATTGATGGTTTACAGGCCCATAGCAATGTAAATGAGCATATGGTTGTAAGACTTATTTTGACATGCATAGTTTTTACCAACGATTGGTAAGAAGGACACCTCATTGTTCCCCACACATTCATTCATACTTTAGTTTTTTTCTTAGCTTCCTAGATACATTGAAACTAAATGGTAATTTCCCTATTATATATATATATATATATATATATATATATATATATATATATATATATTAGTTAGGACAATCTCCTGTACTTTAAAATATTTATTATTTACAATAGGCCAATCAACTTTCTTCCCTAACAAGAAAGAAAATAAAATTATATAGAAAGAAGATAATAAATCTAGAAAAACAATATGCATCCCTAACAAAGCATTTAATGTTGTATATATCTTTTATGTTGGGATATATACCCTTCAATACCTTCAAATTTGAGAGTATATATCCCAGCATATACAACATTACAAGCTTTATTGCACAGTGCGTACATAAATTAATATTAATGGAGTTACACGAGTGTGTATAAATGATATATATGAGCTTACCCATATTGAATAATTATAGGCATTGCCTAACTGTTCTACATTTTTTTCCTTTTCGTCGGAATCCGACCACATAAATCTGCACGAAATCACAATTTTATGTTGTTTAAATTGCATTTTTGATTGCAGAAATTGATTCAACGTGTTGAAATCCCTTGGGGCACTCAGGTTACATAGAATTAACCACTCAAATTTGCAAATACAATGATTTGTGGCCAGATTTCAAACAAATATCCCCACAAAATATCATCGGAAAAACACCAAAACATAGAACGTTTAAACTATGACATAATTATATAGTCTATTGAGATATTGAGATAAACGAGTGGAAAATAATCTTTTTTGATACTACTAGAGAAGAATGAAGATAAACCTGATTAGATTGCCCAAAAAAAAACGGTGGTGTGCCTTCGAGAAGTTATAAATAGTAGATTATAACTACATATATTTATATATGCCCAATACATGTTGAAACAACTACACGTTGTTTGTGTGAATAGGGGAGAGGACTTGATGCACAACTACCATTGCTATGATATTAGTAATCTTTTAAAGCAAAGTGGCACCCAAAGAACTCTATAAAAAATTTATGTGTTTAATGGCCAACTAACTATTACTACTTTTATCATAAAAAAAAAAATCCACAGGAAAAAACAGTTTCAATCTTATTCATTAAGAATCAAAAGAAACTTTTCAGTACATAGAATGACATATATAGCCATGAGACATGACTTCTTCTGTCATAATTACAACAACTCCTCACAAAATGCCACCATCCAAGCATCCAAAATCAGAAACAAAAGTTTTGTCCAAAAACTATTACAGATCCAAAAAACTAATAGCTCTGAAACCAACAGTTAAAATATAGTTCATGAGCTAAAAAACAACCTCCTCAATGAATGAGGTATAAGGACCCAATACAGAAAAAAGTTAAAAGATGAAGAAAGATCCAGAGCTGACAACAACGTCTTCAAAGACTTCTTCGAAACTCAACCACCCAAGCCTTTTCCCGAGTGTTGTTTTAGACAAAGAATCTGCCATAGTATTGAACCGTCTATGAACATGAAAACACTGAAGCCAACTAAAATTAAGTTTGAGTTCCAAGATCTTCTTCATCCATGGCCGCAATGTTAAAGCATTTAACTAGGACTTTCCAACAAACCAATCAAGAACAATCTCAGAGTCACCAACCACCATAAGTTCAAAAACATGGCACCTCAAAGAAAAGGTCAGGAGCCCCCATAGACCAAGCAATTCTACTTTAATATTGGTTCCAGGACCAACAACAAGATGAATCCTAAATTAATGAACCCCACTTTGTTTGAGAACAATGTCGACACAACAATCTCCACTAGCAGCAACACCATAAAAAAAAACTAAAGGCCTCTATCCAAAATAAACTGGATTCATAAGAAAACCAAAAATATTCCCCTAAGAGGAACAAGGCATCTCCTTAATATCCACCACAATCCGAGAACATAGAGCAAATTCATTCCAGGGACCATTTAAAAAAAAAGTGTTTCTGTAACGCCATATGCCACAAAGAACAAAAAAGGGAACCAACCTGTGCCTTGGAAAAGCTAGAAACCAATGCAGTAGATTATCCTTTAATGGCGATAAATTACAAGAACCATTGACTTTCAGTTGACCACATACCTCCTTCCAAATATACTGAGTGACCTCACAGGTAACCATAAGATGTTGTGTAGTCTCTTCATCCTTTAGGCACAAACTACATACAAAGGGTCCAATTCCCCCTCGACGTTTATAATTTTCACCAGTGAGAATGAAATCATGCAAGCATAACCAGACACAGAGGATTATTTTGACAGGGGCTTGAACTTTCCAAAGATCACGATGCCACCATTCATAATCCACCAATAAATTATGGTCCACCAAAGCATCATATGTCGATTTTACAGTTACAATTCCGTTGGAATGATTCATGTTATCACACAAATTGTAGGTTGGGAAAATCCCAACCCAACCACCAAATGGCGACAACTAAGAGGTCACATACCCATTGTCACCTTAGGCAGGTGTCCCTGTCACTTTAGAGGTGAGATAGTCACCTCAAGGGGGGAATATCGGTGACCCTACGGGGAATGAGATGGAAAAATATGAATATGGAGATGATGTCCCTAGAGGTCAAATCTAAATGATATGAAGGTCTTTGAATGAAGTCTTGGGAAGGTCCAAGGGTTTCCAAGTATGTTGAGTAACCTGCAAATGGTGAAATACTTGCCCGAGACACAAGAAAAACAAGCATATATCGTAATATAATCAATTGGACAAGCAAGTGAAACTTGTTGTCTCTAATAGCAGTTGTTAGTAACAATGTATACCGGAAATAAAATGGCACCATAAGATGCAAGATAAATGCTAGAAATCAAGTGAAAGATACAAGAGAAAGACTAACTAAATACTAGCAAAACTCAAGATTAAAGACCAAGATACTAGCACGAAAATATAAGGCTGTTGTAAACACTTTTCTGCAACAAATTAAATCAGCCTGGTGGTTGTAGAAATCAATGTGTTACAACAAGAAAATAAGCTAGTAAAACTCCTCCAAACTTTGCCAAAAAGTATGCTAGAGCAAGTAAGTGTAATATTCCAGATATAAAATAGTATGTAGAACATAAATAATTAGCTAGAAATGGCAGATAAACAACGATATAACCAAAACAACACCACAATAATACCAAAATAAAACTAGAATAACACCAGAAAGAGCACTTTAATTACTGAGAGAAATGTTCACTTGCCTCTTCGAGGGGGCAACCTCCAGCAGAGCAAAGCTCTATTACAATAATATCCAAGACAAAACTTCTCATACCCTCGACTCCTATTTATACTAAATATGTCTATCAAAAGAACAATCTAGAGGAAGATCCTTCTAGAACTGGATGCTTATATTAGGTCTTCTTACATTTGACTTATTCTTCCTTAATGTTAGGCCTTATTAATATTGACCTTTATTACATGGAGATATATTATTCTACCTATGTGAGGGGTTAGGTCCCTAACATGTCCTCCCCCTTAAAAACAACCTTGTCCTCAAGGCTTGAGATGAGGAAATTGTTGCAGAATGGTAGTTGGTTCCCAAGTGGCATCTGTTGGAGTTGTATATTTCCACTGGACTAACACTTCCTTGATGGTTCGCTGACGCAAACGACGCTCACACTGGTCCAAAATTGCTTGTGGTTGTAGCCAAATGGAGCCTTCTTCATCCAACTCGGAAAGGTTGGTTTGAGTTTGGCACTTAGTTCCAATCACCTTCTTTAAGTAGGAAACATGAAAAATAGGATGGAGCTTAGAATGACTGGGCAAAGATAACTGATAGGCCACTTGTCCCACACGCTTGAGAATGGTATAAGGACCATAAAATTTGGGCACAAGTTTCTGACAATGTTCAACCTCGAGGGAATTTTGCTTGTGATGAAATGCCCAAATGCTTAACATGAAGAAATGTGTAGTAATTTCCCAACCCGAATGCAAGAGACACAGTTGCGTAGCAATAGATCTTATATGTTCTATTTTTGTTTCCTTCCCAAGGGTTAGGGTATTCAAGGGTTCTACAGACAAGGGTTTGCCCTATGGTATAGCTCTTTGATATACATGCGGGGTCCAACATTAGTACTCGACCCAATATCTCAAGGCACCAACTAAGGAAGCTAGACCATGCCCTTAGCCTTACTACCTGACTACCCAGGTACTAGAGAGTATCTTCCTGAGTGTTGTTCTCGGTGGAACTATAACAGTCAGGAAGCCGATCGGTTTATCTATGGAGGGCTTCATGATATCTAGGTTGATCTGTATACATGTGTTGTTTGATGCACTACCACTAGAAGGGGTATCAACATGGGTTACGAGGGTGGCCAACAGATGTGCGCTTAAGTACCTCTTGTATTTCCTGTGTGTATGAATCCCCGACCACGGGTTTATGCGCGTAATGACATATCTTTGTAGCTTAAAGATGCCAGGATATATCTCTACCCTGAAAAAAAAAATTAACCTACAAATTTCTGCTGAGGAAGGTGCTCTGATACCACTTGTAATATTCTAGATATAAAATAGTATGCCAAAAAAAAAAATTAGCTAGAAATGGCAGATAAACAACGATATAACCAAAACAACACCACAATAATACCAAAATAATACTAGAATAACACCAGAAAGAGCACTTTGATTACTGAGAGCAATGTTCACTTGCCTCTTTGAGGGGGAAACCTCCAGCAGAGTAGAGCTCTATTACAATAATAGCCAAGACAAAATTTCTCATACCCTCGACTCCTATTTATACTAAATATGTCTATCAAAAGAACAATCTAGAGGTAGATCCTTCTAGAAGTGGAAGCTTCTATTAGGTCTTCTTACATTTGACTTATTCTTCCTTATTGCTAGGCCTTATTAATATTGACCTTTATTACATGGAAATATATTATTCTACCTATGTGAGGGGTTAGGTCCCTAACAGTA
>ML794795.1:62002-84650 GCA_009831015.1 Picea engelmannii
GGGTTGATGAGGTGTACTATTGGGTAGATCTTTCCCTAGGTCAAGGAGAGTTTCCAAGATATCCCTCTATAAACCATGTAAAGTGGGTGAAGTGGTTAGGGTAAAGACTCAATGGGCATAGGGCTCACGACATACAAGAGGTCATAGTGTCTCATTCATGGGTGCCTTTGTAGAGGGTGTGTGGTACCTTCGTTTGCAATGCACTTTTTCCAAGCCCATTATTTTTCCATTCTTTTTTTTCTTTCATAAATTTAAGGAAAAGTTGAAGGCCACTGCCTTGGCGTGGTGCCCAGATGATGACAGTGTCACCCACAAATACCTAGTGGAAATGAGAAGGTTGGCTCGTGATGAGACCCCCTTTGTCTCATCCATGCAACTGAGATCCATTACACTGGCTTGGTGACTAGATGATGTGTTGGAAGCAGGCCTAGTCAGGATAAAATGTTAGTTTGGGAAGAGAAGCATGCAAGGAGGAAAGGATGGTTGTAAGGAAAAGAAACACGTGTAAGGGAAGCAGGTGAGGTGTGCATGCAAGGAATACCTAACGATGCTAGGTTTAGGGTTTTTGTAATGTATTGTAATGGTTGGTGAGCCAAGAATATAGATAGGTAGTACTTAGGGGAAGATAAGGACCGATTAGACGAGAGGGGGGGGGGCGACCGAGGAGGAGGAAGTTGTAAGAACTATACGAGTCATTAAGCTCGTGAGCCAGGGAGCGACTCAATCCTGAGGGTTAGATCACAGGCTGAGGATCCTAGTGCGATCTAGTCAGCCTCATAGGGATTGAGGGGCCTGTGGAAGAGAGTAAGACCTAAGATTGTAAAACACGCCCGACGTGATATATTACCGAACCATAATAAAAGATTAAGAGCAAGATCTTTGTGGATGTAGCCCAGGGGGGGTGAACCACGGTAACACATGTGTTATGTGAATAGTTGTATGCATCCTTATTGTTGTTAAATGTTGAATGTTAGATGAATGAATTAACTAGTTAGATCCGGTATTCCACGTGCATGAATAGAGTGACTGTTATAATCGACTGTTAGACTGAATGAATCAATATTACAGAGTACAATCACAAATCTCCACTCATTCCCAGGTTGCAAACACCTGAGTATTGCAACCACCCATAGAGCTATCTCGGGTGAGACTGCACAGTACACTCTGTTTGTTGCGTTGCCTTTTGGTCTACCAGAGGGGGCGATAGTTTTATAGGAATTTTGTTGGGAGATGATCAAATCTGAACCAGGGTCAATCTATGATACTAAGGTAGAATCTGAATAACCCATAAATAATCCTAAGGGGAAAATACAAAGACCAATAGAAGAGTAAGAAACCAACAAATGGTTTTGTTGCAGGTTGGTCGATTGGCTGTTTGGAAGAAAATGGGATCGAGTATATGAGATTTGCGGAAGACGCGTCAAAGGAATGTCAGATCAAATAACAAGACATTGAGAGAATGAGAATCTAAATGGGGATGTTGAGACTGTGGAATCCAACGAAGGTAGAGATAGAGATTTGGTTGAAGACAAAGGAGGTAGATTTTGTGCAGAAAGATAACAAAAACTCAAAGTTGACACTGCACAAATATCTGGACAAGTACTTATTCAGTGACTTGCATGAAGTATTTTTCTGTGATTTCCTGCATGTATTGCAGCAGTGGATAAAAAGTTTGAAAGACAACCATCCTACAAATCAGATCAGACAACTAGAGTGGAATCCTGAAGAGATCGTGCAATTACAACGAGTTGATAATAAGTTTACACTGACAATAGATTTCTGGTTAGACAACATTGTTGCAGGATTTATCACAGAATTTGTGGTAGATACAACGAAGTCTTATAGCGCAGCTTAACAAGAGTTCTTGAAGGTACCTCGAGGTAGGTACATCAGATCATTATATACTTCTATTAAGATATTACTATATAACAAAGGTGTAATGACAATGGAGTCAGGAAACTAAACTTCCCTGTGCGCATGGGGGAACGAGGGAAGCACTAACAAGAGAAGGAGGAATGGAAGGAGAAGTGGATAAAGGAAAGAAGGAGGAGGCCTTGGACCCAATTATGTTGAATGAAGACCAGATCAAGCGGATCATGGAAACAACTAGAAAAATGCGCAGTGGAGTACCCTACCAATATAAGGTGAACACCAAGAAGAGAGTCGTAGCTGAGACGGAAGGCTTGGCAAGTGATGAAGAAGAGGTAGATGATCTCTGAGACGTGGAACAGATTGAGGAAATCTTGCACACGACATATGAGAGGAGGATGAGAGGTCCAAGATCGGGAATAGAAGGCAACACTCCTATCCATATCTGTGTCAGTGTGGAACCCATAAAACCATGTGCGACTAATACACCAAGAAGAACACCACCATTTAGACAACCTAATTTTAGGAGACGAAAGACAACAAGAAGTACATATACACAAGGAACAACAACTGGGGGAGCCAGTTCATGAAGCATTGTTCAAGTATCTACACCGCAATAAGGTAGTATTTCAATATTCAGGATGGCAGGACATGATCCCACCACCTGGTAACTAGAATTCAAAGGAGAGGTGTCGGAGGACCTGAAGAAGCACCTATTTATTTGTGAAAAGATCTGGGAAGCGAAACAAATCATGGAGGAGGACACTGAACTTGCATAGTTAGCTATCATGCTAAGAGATCACGTACTGGATTGGTACATGAGTTTAGCTGCAAACAATCTGCCAGGGACAACCAGAGCGATTGGAGATATCAAGAGGTTGCTGATAAATGAGTTCCAGAAGCCTAGTTCAGAGGATCAATACATGAACACGATGATAGAGATTAGACAGAAACCAAGAAAATCTGTATGGGAGATTGACCAGAGATTCAAACGATTGAAGGGAAAGTTAAAGTATGTCATGACAGGATATGCAACATAGGAATCCGTTTGTCAACTCACTGCTACCACACTTGAAATACCCGTTGTGACAACAGAAGTTTGAGACACATGCAGAGGCTCTAGAGGCATTCCTACAACTGGAAGAGAACCAATATCAAAAGACAAAACCAACCATAGAGAAGTTGAAGGAGGATTTGAAGAACTTAAAATTCCAGCTAAACTAGAACAAAGGTAAGGAAAAAAGAGAAGTCGTTTAGTGTACCACATGTAGGAAAAAAGGACACCATAAGAACAAATCTCCAACATTCGTGCAGTACATGGCAACATGAATTCCAAACCCGTTGCCAACAGGAGGACTATGGTGTGAGATCTGTAAGAAACAAGGACATGATCCATATCACTGCCCAATGATGTAGAAGTACCAGACAATACCTAAGAGCTCATATTGTAACTTTTGCAAGTCAGTAGGCCATGATGACAAAGAGTGCAGAACCATGGACCTCATGAGGGAAAGAACATTGGATGCGTACAGGGTGCAGGAAGAAATGATGACCAGGCAAGCCACACCACAGTTTAACCAAGTACCAGCCCCATATAACATTGTGCAATAGTAGTATAACATTGCGCAACAACAATATAACACTGTGCAACCATAGTACAATACCACACAACCACACTATAATCTCGCGCAGTATAACCAGGCACCTCAATATAATGCGCCATGAAAGGATCAAGATGGCTGCAAAGCTGGAGGAAGAGCAAGAGGAGGCTTTGGAAGAGGTAGAGGACCAATGGTATGCCACAATTGTTAACAACCATGACACTATGCAAGAGAATGTCCACTTCCACCCGCAACATGTATGTATTGTTGCGCATAAGATCATGGCGCAAAATAATATCCGACACTATTAGGGAAGATCCAGGAGAAGAGAAATCAGAACAATCAGAATGTTCAGTGGATTTCGGCAGAAGTGAGGGATGAAGGAAGAAACATCAACATAGTTATGCTAGGAGGAGCTAAAACATGAAACGATGCAGTAAGACAAGAGCCAACACAACACCAATGGGTGAAGAAGAATGTCGAATCAAAAAAGTAGTTTGATGCGTAGAACGAAAAATGAGATATTCAAGCAGGCCAGACAATAATTCATGAAGCCAGACATTGCATCGACATCAACTGTGCAACATAATAAGGAAGTACTAGCGTACGACATGCCTCCATCGTTGGATCACACCACAGAAGCACAACCCCTGGGACAAGTAAGTACGATTAAGGGTTTTTTGCAATCCTGTGTTAAACTACTAAATGATCCATCCTTTATTAAAGTATTACAAAATATGCTAGAAAGATGTAGCATAGAGGCAGAAGGAAAGCTAGAACATAAAACAGTTAATCACCTGCATACAAGAACGAGAACAAACAAAGAATTCAAACTGAATGCCAACATTGGAGATTTCAACATGGGATATATTATACTAGATTTAGGATCCAAAGTAAATGTGCTACCCAAGAAGACATGAAAATGTATGAGAGAACCCACATTAGGATATTCACCTGTTCAGCTGAAACTAGCAAATCAACAAAGAGTTCTACCAATTGGAAGACTAAAAGGAGTGACAATAGATCTGGATGGAGTGCGCATTAAAGCTGACTTCAAAGTAATAGAGCTAGTGGATGGCACAACACCTTGTCCAACATTGCTTGGCTTGGATTAGGCATTTGAAAATCATGCCATAATCAAGTTAAAGGCGAGGAATGTGACATTTGAGTCAGGAGAATACAAAGTCATTGCACCATTGGATCCATCTGAAGGGGAAAGGTTTGTAGAACCTACTTGCTTGGACCCGGAGGAGATTAACTAGTTGTAAAGAACAACCACACGAGAAGAAGATTATGTGAACCCAACTGCAGATGGGGTACTCAGTTGGAGAAACATCACCTCATGCACGTCAGACTCCGATACGGGCTTAGAAAATTGCAATTTGGCAGCAGAGCTTACACGAAGTCTCTACAAGAATATGCGCAAGAATAGACCGTGCAGTAAGATGGGTAGGTACGGAGATAAGGGAACCTCCCAACTTCCATGGGGTGAATGATTTAGAAGCATTCTTAATACGATACAAAGATGAAGAGTTAGAAAATCAGAGGCTCTTAGCCCTGGATATAGCACTCAAGACAACACTTGTAAGATGGTGGTGTGGGCATAAAGAAATAGTTAACGATTGGTACCAATGTAAGCGATTACTGCGCATTAGGTTTGGTGAAAAACAGGGAAGCAACCAGTTGCATAAATATGACGGAAAGGGGGCACCAGCAGAAAATTTGGAGAAGTGCAAAACGCTATGGAGAATGACACCACCGGAGGAATGGCCTCATCATTTTATTCACACATTAGAAGGGATTCCAACAAACTGGTATACAAATTAGGAATTGCGCAGAGGAACTACAAATTGGACAACATTACAGCAGAACTTTACAATCACTTTCTCATTTGAGCACGAGAACCCCACAATAGACTCAAAACTTAAACAAATCAGAGGGGTGATATTCATTAAATAACCGGAAGTTGAACTCATAACAAAAGAACAACAACCAAACATGCAGACACTAAAAGAACTACTGTCATGCTACCACGTCTAGGAAGAAGCATCGGATGAAGACAACCCGTGAAATATTTAGATTGAGGAAGTTGAAGGCAAAAGAGAAGTGGAAGGTCCACCTCTGGAATCATAAGTATTTGTTGTGTCGATCAAGGTGAAGAAATCCAACATTGGGACAATTGAGAATCCCAAAATGGTTAGCATTGGAGACTACTGGGATGAGCAAACAGTGGAAATCCTAACATAGTTACTGCGTGAGTACAATGACTTGTTCCCAACAACGTTCACAAAAATGAAAGGCATAGCAAGAGAGCTAGGTGAAATAAAGATACCTCTCAGAGTTGAGGCAAGACCGATTAGACAATGATCATATAGACTAAACCCTATATATAAGTAAAAAGTCAGAGCCAAAATCAATAGGATGTTGGAGGCTGGAATCATAGAACCTGTAGAGGAATCTAAATGGGTAAGCCCGATGGTAGTTCAGGAGAAGAAACATGGGGGGATAAGGATATGCGTCGACTTGAGGAAGCTGAATGATGCGTGCCTACATGACCCATTCTCTACTCCTTATGAGGTGTTGGAGAACATAGGAGGACATGGAGCTTATTCATTCACCAACAGATTCTCAAGATACCATCAGATCAAGATAGCCCTGGAAGACAGATACAAGACCAGTTTTTCCATGGAATGGGGATCCTACCAGTACACAGTAATGTTGTTTGGACTGAAGAATGCACCAACAATATTTTCTAGAGTAGTCATAACTGCATTCAAAGAATTCATCCACCAGTTTCTAGACGTATATCTGGATGACTGGACAATCTATAGTCTGTTTAAAGACCATGTAGGGGTGTTGAGGCTGATGTTAGAAAGATGCAGGCAGTGTCAAATATCGTTAAACATCAAGAAGTGCATCTTCGGAGCACCCTTTGGGATACTATTGGGCTATATAGTATGCAAACAAGGCTTGCTAGTAGATCCTGCCAAGATTGCAGTAATTGTTGATCTACCACCACCGAAATTAGTCCGTTAGTTAAGAGCAACATTGGGACACACAAGATACTACAGGAAATTTATAAAAGGGTATGCGCAGATCACTGCGCCAATGGATAAATTGTTAAGAAAAGACATCAAGTTTCAGTGGAATGATGAATGTCAACGAGGATTGGACACCCTGAAAGAGAAGATGGTAACTGCACTAATACTAGTATTCCCAGATTAGTAAAAGACATTCCATGTACATGTAGATGCATCAGCCATAGCACTTGGAGCTATACTGGCACAACCAAGATCAAGAGAATTGGACCATCCTATAGAATTTGCTAGCAGAAAACTGTCAGAATCAGAGCAAAATTACAATACCAGAGAGAGAGAAGGCTTAGCTATGGTCAATGCGCTTTAGAAGTTCATACATTATTTATTGGGAAAACATTTCAAGATGTTCATTGACCATTCAAATCTCAGATACCTTGTCAACAAGCCAGTGTTGGGGGGGGAGAATTTGTAGATGGTTATTGTTGTTCCAAGAATTTGACTTTGAAGTGATAGTCAAACCAGGGAGGTTGAATGCAGGACCTGATCAGCTATCGAGGATCACTAATGGAGAGGAACCAACGAATCTAGAGGACAAATTTCTCGACGCACAATTATTCTCAGTCCAAATAGCCGATGAATACTTTGCAGAAATCATTCAATACTTGAGTACAGGGATTGCGCCACCAGAATTCAGCACTGTGCAGAAGAAAAATATTGTAGTTAGGGCTACAGACTATCAATTGATTGTCGGACACTTACACAAAATGGGTGCAGATAGCATCTTGAGAATATGTGTGCTAGAACATGAAAGACTTAGGATTTTAGCAGAAGCCCATGAGGGAATAACAGGAGGATATTATGCTGGCAAAGCTACTGTGCAAAAGGTATTGTGCGCAGGACTATGGTGGCCGATTGTTCACAAAGACTCAAAAACCTACTGCCAGAGATGCGATGTATGTCAGAGGGTTGGTAAACCGAATAGAAGGGACGAGATGCCACTGAGACCACAAGTAACCTTGCAGGTATTCGACAAATGGGCAATAGATTTTGTGGGACCAATTAACCCACCAACCAAAAGGTCAGGAGCGAGGTACATCATTACTATGACAAAGTACTTAACAACATGGGCAGAAGCAACACCAATAAAAGATTGCAGCGCAGAGACATCGACAGACTTATTGTTTGAGCAAGTGATCACTAGATTTGGATGCCCAAGGATTTTGATGAGTGACCAAGGCACTCACTTTATTAACAACACTATTAGGGCTATGACTGAGGAGTTTGAAGTTTATCATCAAAAGAGTACACCATATCATCCTCAAGAAAAAGGAACAGTGGAAGCCTTTAACAAGATCCTCGAGAATGCACTGACAAAGATTTGCAATGTTAATAAGGATGATTGGGACTTAAAGATACCAACAGTATTGTGGGTATACAAGACCAGATGCAAAAAAATTGACAGGGTAGACACCAGTCAGATTGGTGTATGGGTAGGAAGTAGTGGTGCCATTAGATTTTTTGGTACCTAGTATGCACGTAGCAACAATTACCAACATGACAGGGAGAGGCACAATACATGAAATGATAAGTCAGTTGATGATCATGGAGGAAGATAGGATTCTAGCAGGGTTTCACCAAGAAGTATAGAAAGAAAGCGACAAAGCTTGGCATGATAGACATATCAAGAGGAAAAATTTCAAGGAGGGAGACTTAGTCTTGGTATATGACAGTAAATCTCTTCAACATCCATGAAAACTCAGAATGCATTGGTTAGGACCATACGAAGTAAAGACTATCTCAGATGGGGGAGCTATATAGTTGAAGGATTTAGGAGGAACATAACTCAGAGGGATGATCAATGGGAGTCGATTGAAGCTATATAGAGACAGTCGACCTTCTATCACTTAAAAAAAAAAAACTAAGCGCAACAGCAGACGGGTTACCGCGTTGGACATCAAAAGGTAGCAACAAAGGGGTTACGCGTCGAAAAGAGAATGTTTACGTGCACTCGAAAACATTAGCACGACAGAGAAAGGACCAACGGTCATGAAAAGGCGGAAATAACAGAAATGGCAGGTATGAAAAATAGGTGCCAATGGATGGCGACTATCAAAATTGAATGACAAGAATGATTGACGGGACGCTGCATTAATCGCGCCAACTGGCGACGACAAGCGAATTCAATGGCAAGTACGTGGGAAGCACCAGTTCATTCAAAACGCAAAGTCGGTAACGTGTCCGAGAAGTTTGACACGATTCCTATATAAGGTAAGCATGCGGGGATTGAGAGGGTTATTGTGAAATTGAGAAAATCATAGAGCGATAGAGTATACAATGAGTTTGCAAGAGTTACAGAGAAAAATGATCTCGACGAAGAACAATTTTACCACTGTGGCACCACCCAAGCTAGGAGCGTCGAGCCAGGCTTGCAGACGACCTCGAAGCAACCTCAGAGCACCTCAACAACGACAGGGAAGCGAACAACAACCACATCGGCTTCCATAATTCGTCAACTTGGATGAAATCTTGTCACCGAATATGGAACTAGGAAGCCCCACACTAGCGGTGGAGGAAACCCAATAGACAACACTAGTGGGCATGGATATCGATATGTCAGAAGTAGGTCAGAGCCAGCAGACCCAGGATGCAGGAAATCCTTTGCACTTTGAAAACCCTGAAGAAGCCCCAAGGGTTAATGGGACGGTCCCGAACCAGGCAGAGATGAACACACCAGAAAGGTCACACACAACCACACTAGAGCAACCATAGGAGGGCATAGTAGAAGATGTCATCGACCGAGCATAGGCATATGCAAAATAGAGAATAATGGAGGTTGGAACCTAGAGTCAGCCACCATAGTAGGGAAAACATCCAGTAGCAATATCACTGCACAGGCAAGCCACCACAACCATAGTCTTACCGTGCATTCCAGAAGGGGTGAGTGTCGCGGGTAACCTATTAGGCCATGTGGAAAAACTACGGTACTCAGATCACGATGTGACCGACACGGAAAAGTTTCCAGAGTTTGCAAAGAAGGTTTACCTGGATATTGTGGGTATAGGACACTTCAACAAACCAATTAACCAACCAAAACAGTGGGAAGACGAACTGGCCAAAACCAAGATTCTAGGCCTGTTGGAGATCCTGCACTTTGGAAGGGGTCAGGACGTAAGCAACTGCATCAAGCAACTAATGACACTTACCCACAGAGGATACCTATGGGTGGAAAAACATGTATTAATAGACATAGAGCTCATTACATATATTACAGGGTTGCCATCTTGGGGGGAGACACCTGCGCAGTTCCTCGATGACAAAACGAAGGAGAAGGCACTGGCCGAGGAAATGAAGAAGACGTATGGTACATAAAGAGGATCACGCAGAATCATAATTAAGCGCATTAGTGATGCAACAATAAGGATGGCCACAAAAATCATGGCGTACAAGTTACTCAGGAAGTGTCGTAAGGAGGAAGTCCCTACTGGGGTCGTTGCAGCTGCAACACAGTGTGCGGGGGACACTATACTCGACTTTGCCTCGTACTTGTTAAATCTATTCCTGGAAGATTGCAAGGATGCGTAGGACTTGGGGACAAAATTTCACTATTCTTGGCTACTCGTCCTGATCGCCTTGGTCGAATGGAGGGAGCCTAAGTATACATACTTTTCTGAGAGATGCACTCGTTGCCATGCAATGTGATACCTATCATTGGGGAGCACTTCAGACCTTAAAAACAAAAGTGTGAATGCAGGCATGTTCACAGGGTATTACAATGACTTGCAGGAAAGCATTGTTAACACTTGGTGGATTATGCCAGAAGTGATCGTGCAATATCAAGGCATAGCCAACTTTAAAGCGACTCGACATGCAGTATGGATCCAAGCACAAAAGTATCTCGAGAATGAATGGCTACAACTGCGGTACTGCATCAAGGAAAAGGACGTGGAAATGGCCATCAAGGATTGGCATGATGACTAGAAGGTTCCATACATGAATCAAGAGATGTCCACGAATAAGGAGGGTGATGTAGGGCAAGAACATACACCTATAGGAGACAAAACGACGCCTAAGAAGCCAAATTTAGGTCAGAACCTGACACAACAAAAGAAAGGGGGTGCGTCCAAGAAAGGTACCCATGCGGGGAAGAAAAACAACAACCAGGCATCGCAGGAACAAGAAAAAGAGGCTGAGACAACATAGTGGACCACATCAAGTGCTACTCAAGAGGAGCAAGGCCAGACCAAGAGGCCAATCATACAAATGGGGGGTGCGCGCAAGAAAACTAAGGCACACAAAACGCCACCAGAATATACAATCACTAAGGACAATGCAAACCTCATGGCCCAAATGGTCCAAGACCGAAGAACGGAGGATTTTGACGAATCCCAGTGCCAAAGGGACATGATTCAGGATGAGCTGGACGACATGAGGCTGCTCCTCGAGGAGATCATAGAAACATAAAGGGCGGGTAGAGGAATAGAGTCACTCCCCGCAACATCATAGGTAGGAGACAAGGATAAGTCGAGTGAGCAAGATAGGATCCATATGACAACATAGTCGAGCTTGACATTTTATGTTACACCCAGCAATTTACGCATGGATGAAATTGTGGGCCATACACTCTTGAAATATCTGGCCCAAATACAGTTGGTAATGAGGCAGATACCAACCAAGTCATTGTATAAACTGCAAGTCAGCGTTGTGCAAAAGGTACAGTTGCGTGCACGCACATACACAACAAAACTGCAACAGACGAAGGACAACAAAGAAGCGTTGGAGTTGGTGCAGATCACTAAGCGCCTCAAAGGAGTACAAGATATAAAGAAGTTGCAAGCATAACTCATAGTCGCGTAGACATAGAAGAAGAAGCGACAAGCTCAAATGGAACATCTCTAAGAGCGCGCAATAGAGGTCATTGCACATGCAGAAGAGGGAAAGAATAACATGGCACAAACTCAGGGAGAGTTCGCAAAGATGATCAACGAGGACATTACAATGCAAGTATTGGAGGCACTCAGAGAAAAGACCGCTCAGGCTCAAACACAAGCAAGGGAACTCACAAAGAAGTTCCATGCTCTCACAAGAGCCGTTGAAGAAGTGCACAAGGTTTAGGTGGCTCAGGACGAGCCACATGTCAATATTGGGCCCTGTTGGATGTAGGGATAATGAAGAAAAATGTTATTTTGGGAAGAGAAGCATGCAAGAAGGAAAGGACAGCTGGAAAGAAAATCAAATTGTGTAAGGGAAGTAGGCAAGGAGCACATGCAAGGAAGACCTAACGACGCTAGGTTTAGGGTTTTTGTAATGTATTGTAATGGATGGTGAGCCAAGAATATAGATAGGTAGTAATTAGGAGAAGAGAAGGACCGATCAGACGAGAGGGGGGGTCGACCAAGGAGAAGGAAGTTGTAAGAATTGTAGGAGCCACTAAGTTGGTGAGCTAGGGAGGTAGTGAGCAAGTTGATTTTGAGGGTTACATCGCAGGCTGAGGAGCCTAGTGTGATCTAGTCAGCCTCATAGGGATCGAGGGGCCTGTGGAAGAGAGTAAGACCTAAGATTGTAAAACATGTGCGGCGTGATATATTACCGCACCATAATAAAATCTTAAGAGCCAAATCTTTGTGGACGTAGCACCTATGTTATGTGAATGATTGTATGTGTCCTTATTATTGTTAAATGATGAATGCTAGATGAATGAGTTAACTAGTTAGATCAAGTATTCCACATGCATGAATATAATGATTGTTATAATCAGCTGTTAGATTGAATGAATCAAGATTACAGATTACAACCGTGAATCTGCACTCATTCCTAGGTTGCAAATACTTGAGTATTGCAGCCACCCATAGAGCTATCTCAGGTGAGACTGCGTAGTACACTCTGTGTGCTGCGTTGCCTTCTGGTCTACCAGAGGGGCCGATAGTTTTAAAGGGATTTTGTTGGGATCTGATCAAATCTGAACCAGGTCAATCTATGATAGTAAGGTAGGATCTGAATAACCCATAAAGAATCCTAAGGGGAAAAGACAAAGACCAATATAAGAGTAATAAACCAACATGATGGTAATGTCATACCACTAGATATTCATGGACATGATAGGTTGGCTTGTGATGAGACCTCCTATCCTCCAACTAACCTTTTTTAAGCATTCTTAATAATATTTTTTGTGGGTCCCTCTTTTTCTCAAAGATAAGCATTTCATTGCTTTCTTGGGTGATCCTTGGGCGAAGAATCTAGAAGGTTCATACATAGGATTTTATCTTTTACCCAAAATCAATCCCTCTGGGCCTTTAGGCCTTTCTTCCCACGGAATGAGGGACAACCCCTTCTTGGGTCAATACACCCTAAAATCTCAAGAGATAAGGAAATGGGGGAAATAGCAATGGAAAGTGGTAAGTATGGCCGAGAATGGTATTATGGCTCTTCAAGGGAGTTCCTAGTAGAAAACCCATCCCCAAGTAAGACCACTTACTAGGGCACAATGCCAACCACCAAGGTGAAGCAAGGTAAAAGGCATAATGTCCAAGCATATATCCTGAAATCTAAGGCAATCTAAGATACAACATACTTAAATGCCTCAAATATTGAAACGATGCTCACCATAATACTGACTTGTACCTCATGGATCAAGGCCCATTTCCTTTCGGAAGCCAGCTAGTATGGTGAATGCCATCTTAAAATCTATGACCTCTGTGGTGGTGAGAAAGGTCTCCATCTGTGCAAAAGGATATTGCTAGTCATGTAAGCTCTCAACACTCCATATCTACAACATGAGGGCCTTGAGACATAATCTCCTTAGTTATGCACAAAATGGGGATAACAGTTCCAAGTCCAAGCAATCTAATCTTCTTCATAAATAAGAGTGATTCCACTACTTCTCAACATCAACAAGTAAGAGTTCCATTCCTGAGCCATGTCACCATCTAGATAGAGATCAACAAAAACCAACCAGTCCTAGGATCTCAATATATTTAACAGAGAAGAATGATCAACATGTGCAAGTGAAAACAACTTCAGAGAATTTAAATGAAGAATGAGGGTTGACGAAAGTTTAAAGGAAAATCCACTTCCTACAGATGGATCCTCTCCAACTAGAACTCATGTTCCATTTCCAACAGACCAAGCAAGCCAATTTTTTAACAGGGGGAAAGAATCGATAAAATATCTCCAGAAATTTGAAGCTATAGGGAAATTGTACCTCTCCAAGCGCAGCCATAAAATCACATCCAAACCCTTAAGGTATTTCTTTGAAATAGCTTTACTCCACAAGCCAAAGCCGAATAGAGCCCTCCAAAGGGATTTTATAGCAAGTGCCTGAGCAAACCAACATATATTCTGAATACCCCAACCACCAAAAGCTTTTAGTTTGTTGCTCAAATCCCAGTTGACAAGATGAAACCCCAAGTATTTTCTAGCTCATTTCCAAAGGAAATTTGAGAAGATATGGTGAATATTTGTCATAATTTTAACAGGAACCTTAGCTAAGGTGAACCAATAAACCAATAAGTTTTTAAAAAAAGACTTAATTAAAACTAGTCTTCCACCTAGTGAGAGCCACATAAAAGTTCAATGACCTAATCTTTTCTCAAACTTCTGTAAAAGCCAATTCCAGTCAGAAACCCTATAGTCATTTGGTTTCAGATGGAACCCTATGTACTTCATTCCACAATCAAGTGAAACTACAAGAATTCCAAAAAATCCTTCAATCGTTGTCAACTTTTCAGCTTCCAGATTGCTATAAAGAAAGCAAGATTTATGATTGTTTACCTCCATCCCAAAATCTTGGCAGAACATAGATAAAAAAAATTAGCACTTGTAACACAACCCACGATTCATTGTGCCACCTCCAATTTCAGACCAATTTGGATCAATATCATCCTGAGAAAATTTCAACTGACTCTGTCATAAGCTTTCTTTAAATCCAACTTCAATATTGGTGTTTTCATCTTTTTATACTTTGTTGAATGCATACACTCCTGGGAAATACCTACAACATAAAAAAATTATCCCGTCTTTCAAAAAACCAAATTGTTCCTCTGAAATACATGAGGCTAATTTATCTTTTAACCTGGAAGCAATTATTTTAGAGATATCTTTGTAAACAAAGTTACATAATGCAATAGGCCTATAGTCATTGAAAGATACATGTTTCAATTCTTTCAGAATAAGTGATACAAAGGTAGCATTCAAAGAGCCACATACCCTTCCAGTACTCCTTGATTCCTCAACTGCAACCAACAAATCTTCCCCCAAAATATCAAAAAAATGTTGTAACAAATCCTATATCCATCCATCTAGGCCAAGAATTTTATCCTTTGGAATTATCTCAACAATGTTTTCAACCTCCTGAAGGGTAACCTTCCTCCCCAAAGCATTGCTTTCTTCATCCAAGAAAAATCTTGGAACATCTTTTATCACTTGGATTTGTGTAAGGGCATCTTCCTTTTCCTTTGCTCTATAGAGATGCTTAAAATAATTATACACTACTTTCCCAATCTCATCCTGTGAAGACTATGGGTTTTCTTCCAGATCCTCTATATCCCAAATAGTGTTAATTTTTCTTTGATGTTCTACATATTTGTTGAAAAATTTCATGCTTTTGTCTCCACTTTTTAACTAGACAACTCTTCTCTTAAAGCGCCAAAATTCTTCTTTAATTTTGAGAATCTCAACCTTCCTATCTTCAAGAGAGTAGATTTGTGAAGGACACTTTAGGAAGACTTCCTCTAGTTTTTGCTCAAGATCCCAGAGTTCATCTTGGACCTTATTTCTTTTCTCTTTTTGCCATGAAACCACTGCTTATTTTAACTTTTTAAGTTTGGCCACAATCAAATTCATAGCTAAAGGGTCCTTCCATGACTCCATAATATTCCAAGTTGAACGAACCAACATAAAGAAATAAGGTTCCAACAACCACGCGTGATTAAATTTAAAGGGATATGTCCTTAAGTCCATCAAATTGTAAACATACATGATTAAGATCTGTAAGAAAAGTATTAGGGACCCATGACTTGCATCTGACCAAACTCCCCAACAATGATTCACTCATAAGAAACCTGTCTAACCTATTTGAGATACCATCATAACCTAATCGACCATTTCTCCAAGTTGGAGTGATTGTTCCCGGAATGATGTCCTCTAAGCCTGTTGAATTAAACATAGACAAAAATAAGTCTGCCAACATATCTACTCTAGCACGATCTCCCCAAAACTCCCTAGAAGATAAAGTAAAATTGAGATCACCACCAATAATTATGCCATCTTCCCTTAAAAAATTGATGTCCTCTAGAGGCTTCCAGAAAGTAGTCATGTCTTTATAAGGACCATAACAATTCAAAAGTTTAACTGAGATAGAAATGTCCTTTAGTCTACCTTCCAGGAATAAATTTGAAATTATTGGAAGTCGGAAATCATCGGGTTCCGACCCAAAATCAACCCCCAAGAAAGTACAAATGAATCAACTACAACACAATCTGAGTTGGGGCAACACTTCAAGAATAATTCTTTTACTTTTTCACTGTCCACCATTGTTTCCTGAAAGAATATAATGTCGGGGCTAACATATTGTATTAACCTTTTTAGGGTTAACAGTTTTGGGGCACCCCCCACCCCTCGTAGGTTTAAAGAAAGAATTATCATTATTAAGCCCCCATAACGGGCTCATGTGCTCTAAGTGCCCTTGGGGAAGAAGGAGGTTCAAGTTGTAAAGAAACATAAATAGAATTGAAAGGTGCTAAACCTCCTTCAATAACACTTGATTCCTTTTTAGAAAAAAAATTCACAGTCCTCTTTCTGATAACATTGGATCTGTCACCAACTCTTTTTGAAGCCTCCACACAATTGTAAACTTGAAGGGGGGTTTTGGAAAGAACTTCTTTGTATGAGAGGATCATATCATTACAACTAATAGTCATACCCTGAGTACCATTTTCAAAAATCTCTTTATCGACACTCATTCCTCTTGAATGGGTACCCAAGTCATAATTTCCACTTAAAACATCGTCCAAAGCTTTATAAGGTAGTCATGAAAAACACTTGGAATGATTCACTCCTAAAACCTCTTCAAAAAAATTATGAAAAACATATCCTTCAGGGGAGGCTTCATTTGGGGAAACCCTAGTTAAGTCCCAACTCTTTAGTGGGGAAAAACCCAAAACCTTATGAGACAATTGTTTCCTCGGGGAAGGATCCTCAAATTTCTTCAAAACCAATTCCTAGAAACCCCCGAAGATCTCCACAATCCAATCTTTATGTTTTTAAAGAGAACTTATATTATCTTTTGATAAAGAATTGAAAAAGGGGGGAAAGAAGGTTTGCATCTTACCAATGAAGGAGTTCCAATCAACAAGGAGAACCCGAGTCTGGTTGTGAAAATGAGGAAGCCTTATGTGGAAAGATACCTTCACTATCCATGTGTGCTCTGTCCTTATCCAAATATGGGCATTTTGATTTCAAGTGTCTCACCTGTCGACAGTGATGACAGTGAAACAACTCCCAACAAAAATCTAAAGGCTGAATGAAGGAGCTACTGTCAGTTATGATTTCAATTTCTTCAGGTAACCCTAACTCCAGGTCAACTTACACTAAGATCCAGACCAATTTGTTGTTATTCCATCTTAATGTATGTTCATTAAAAAACACAAATTTCCCTACCGAGTTTGCTATTTCCACAAAAAGTTGTCACCCAATATTATATCAGGAAGTCTAGGAGGAGAATCCAAAAACATCTCTTCAAAAATGTCTCCAAAAAAGGATTGAATCCAGGTTCCCATCTTTTAAACATTAGGACCCCTCTATTGAGGATCCAAGGAACTTCAAAAATGTTTAAGAGAACCTCTTTCGACAGAAAATGAAAAACTATATAATGGTTCGAAAGTAGAGTGAAGCGAGGACAATATCCCACCAAAGGCTTCCAAAAATCCTGAATCCACTGTTTTAAGTCGGGGATTTGTCATCTTCGTGTAGAAAAATTTACCCACTAAGGCCTTCGACGATAATCCTGCAACCTTATCCAAATAAATATCCTTCCCCAACATATACAATGGCTTGCTATTGCATACCTTCAAGCTTTTCTGAAATTGTTTTGTTTGCTGACTCCCCCTTTAGACGATACCTTCCATTTTCTTCTTTCCGAAGATCGTCTTCCTTAGATGAAAAACGAAGGGTTCCAACCTTCTCAACATATTTTTATATGCTTTTGTGCCCAAATACCACGTTCGGTTGATTAACCCTAGTTGATGCTATGCCTCCAACTCCTTTATTCTCCACATCCGATGTGACTCCAGTTTGTCTATGAAGCTATGGCAGAGACAAACCTGACCGTGTTTGTATGTGTCCACCCAAAACCGAGCCACATTCATTCTTGTACATATGTTTATATGTTTCATCTGACTGAAAAAGACCTTCCTGGGCCCACAGTGCATCCTCCTCCTCCCAATTATACATTAAAACTCATGGACCGAAAACTGCAAAGGAGACTATGAGTTAAACCCTGATATCCTTATAGTTGATGCTATACCTCCAACTCATCCGTTCTGCATCATGAAAAATTGAAAACCTCAGATAAAACTTGTTTTTATCATAATTTATGCACAAGTCACAAAGTAGTTGTTATAAGTGGTGAGAAAGTTAAAAGGATAATATTTGCCCAATGTTAAGGTTGGCCTCCACTACAAGTTGAGGAAAGGGGATTACGTGGATTCGGTTGGATCTAGAAGAAGGTAGTACTATAAGTTGGATGATGTGAAGTGATCTTTTAATTATATCACAAAGTGGGCAAACTGTGATGATAAAAAAATTATAGTATAATATGTACAATCATAAAGTTTTTATAAATGGAGAGAAATTTACTTCATATGATATATAAGTATATTAAAAGAGTGACATTTAGAAAACTTTTAGGCAAGACCAGGTTTGTTTTAGGAAACTGACTTTCGGTTCTATCCTCCATGTGTTTTCTTATAACACCACTTGTCTTCACTTTCTCTTGTATCGTTGAACCCTTTGTAACCTGATTTTTTCATATTTCTCGACACAAATGACAGTTGTAAACCTTTGAGAATGGAAGATATTGTTTGAATTCCTTTCTTTTTGGAACCTTACTTTGTGGTGGCATACATAGACCCTGAGCCTCCACTCACATAGACTAATATAGGGGAAGAAACCCCACACAAGAGAGGCTAGTCGACAAGATCCTCTCCAATTTATTAACGACCATCACGATGGAGATATTCCTAGAGGCTCGAGCTTTAGAAGGAGAGGATTAATATTTAGGTTGAACCCAATCAAATTTTTGGGGCAACTGCAGAGGTTAGAGCTACCAAGCCCGAGGGTGATAAAGATATTGACATGAAGGAAAGCAAGGATGGTAGCAAAAAGAATTTTATGAAAAGTAAGAAGGAGGCTGAGATCGTTGATGATGGTGATAAGAGTGGTGTTAATTTTTCAAAGAATATAAATAGTAGTGTTTATTTTGGAAGTATAATATAAATTGTTTTAATGGAAAATTGATTCATAATTTGACAGAGTGGAGAAGTAAGCTTATTTGATAGAGTGGAGAAGTAAGCATTGAGTGACTTATTTGACAGAGTAGAGAAGTAAGCACTAAGTGACCGGTGTCCGTCTAATCCATGTAGATGTAGTTGGGAAAAGTGTAGGTATGTGGAATCCTTTGAAGACCCCAAAGTCCATCCACATCACCTCACATAACCTCCATATAGTGCTAAGAAAAAAACAATGCATACACAATTAGTATTAATTAATAAACAAAGATGCAAATACAAACAAAATATCAATTGCGGAAGGTCGTGATGATGGACATGACGCATCAAGTTATTAGAATACATAAATGAAGGATAGAAGATTAGGGTTGATCAAAAGGCCAAGATGGAAAGTACAATGAATATGTAGCTACCATGGTATTTATAAATGAAGCATATGTTGGATGTATATCATCATATAAACCATGTTTAAACAATTATAAATATTTTAACATTTATTTAATGGTATATCTTTATATATACATTTATTACACACATTTATTAGTGTGTAGCAAATATTTTAACATTTACTTAAATGTACATGTGTGGCAATAATAATAAATATGTGTATAGGTCTAATAATAAATGTGTATAAAAAAGGCGAGTTTCACAACAGTGAGTTGAGTCTGTCATTCCTGTTTCTTTTCCTTCTTGGAAGGATGCGTAGCTCTAGTTGTTGGGAGAAACCCTTGCGTGGCAGTTGTAGCATCGAAGATTGAAGGGTTCTTACAAGTTATGAGAACATTAATGAAACTAAATCAGATGAAAGTATAATGCATAATCCATGTATGTAAGTATATTTTTTGCACCAAATATGAAATGATTTTGCCCCTTCCCAAGGCGAACACGAATCTGAAGAGATAGTAGAAGATGCTACCAGTGGTTGCGTCCAGAGAATTCGTGAGAATGATGTTTACAATGTTCTTGGTCCTCGGGGATCCAATGCATGGCATGGAAAACCCTAACTTCATGGAGAACACAAAGAAGGATAATAAGAGCAGCGTGGGTCGTGGCCTACAGATGATTGGAAACAACTTGCAATTTATTGCAGAAGAAATCATCCACTGTGTTGTTCTAGAAAATGATAGAGGCGGTGTGGCACAAAGTTTGAGGAGGAACGACTGGCGTGGAGGATAAATGTCGACGAGAACCGCTGACAGAATTGCAGGTTATATGTGTTATGCATGGACATGTTACGGACAGATGAAGAATGACTCAAGGGAACACTCCCCTTAAAGAACACCTTCGGCATAAAAATTCCTATGGCATAATAACTTGATGCAAGAGAAATATATAGATGTAAATAAAAGTGTGTAGTTGGATATAAGATGAATATATGTTCAATGGGAAGTAGTTATGTATACTAATGCGTTTAATGAATGAGAGTTTGATTGAAGAGTTGCACAATGATTGACTTAGATGATATTTTAGGCATGAGAAGGCACAGTTTATTGGCAAAGAGATATAACTCATCCGAAATGAAGAAAGAGGTCAACATATTCATGGCATGGTGTAAAAATTGTCAAATAGTAATAGGTTTTGGTCAAAATTTAAGATTATACACACTATTGCAAGTATCAAATATGCCTTAGCCCAAGGGGTTAGCTCAACTAGTTCTCGCTAATGTTGATGGGTATTTGACTAGTTCCATGCCAACAAGTGCTTGATTTGTTTAATAGAGATGTCAGCCATAAATTTGGGAAAGCATCCTTTAGGTTTGTCAATGAGGTTTTCCTTGGAAAATAAAAGTATCAAATATGCCTTGAGAAGATAGGTCCATGGATTTCATTCTTCTATTGTCAAGAACACAATGGATATTTGATACAATGTTTATTATGGTTGACAAGTTTTCTAATACATGTACGAAGAGAAATAGTGTGACATAATGTGGAAATTGATTCTTTAAGGAGGTGTTGTGACTATATGGATTGTGAAAGACAATTACATTAGCTAGAGATACTATATTTTAATAAGTCACTTTTGGAGGACTATGTTCAAGAAGATGGCAACAAAGTTGTTGTGCATTTCAATGCATCACCCTCAAATAGATGGATAGATAGAAGTGGTGAACTAAAGTCTTGGAAGTGTTTTGAGATGATTAGTTGAATACCAACCAAAATAATTGGTTCATGTTTTGACACATGCATAGTTCATTCATGACAACTTTCTAAATGAGTCAACATGGTTTTTGTTTTTAAATATTTTGTATTGAGCGAATGTGATAGATGACTATTAAACTTGCTATATTCACTAGTTGACATGCAAAAAAGTGATAATGAAAAGCATCTATAGAGAATATGGAGTAGATATATTTGCAGGTCTAATACAAACTAAAAGAGAAGTCTCGATGGTAGAAGGAGTACACAGATGCACACGGAAGGCATAATAATTTTGCAATTGGGGATCGGTCATGGTGCAATCATGAAAGAGCACTATCCCAAGGGAACTTTCAACAAGTTAAATGTTAATAAAATTGGGTTATGTAGAATCAATAGGAATTTGGAGACAATGAATACAAAATGACATTGCCATAGAAGTTTTATATTTGTCCCCTTTCAATGTTGTTGACTTGTATGAGTATTAAAAAAGGACACACCCACCGTAAGACGAGAATGGATAAAAAGAACTTGTAGAAGATGATTGGTTCAGATAGATTCCAAGTAAGAGGTCAAATGAATTAGAGCTAGAAGATTGTGGATGAGAAAGTGATGAAGACCAAGAGTTGGAAACACAAATAGTGTGTGGTTAATTTGAAGAATATATACACTTCAAATATTACTTAGATTTCTAATCAATTTAGATGGTCAAAAAATGGATTTCCAATTGATTGGAACTCTAGATTTCTATGTCACATGATTCTGACGACTAGAACAAAGTTTGTTACAAGATAAGATGGATTAGAATGCTTCCATCAGAATATCCTAATATATATTGCAAATAATGTTGCACTATTAAAGATAGTGCTTACTACAAAAGTGAGGGATGATGCCCTCACATTAATTTTGAGGATTTTGTATTCGATGCAATTTTTTTAGTATAAAGTAAGGATGAGGAATAAGTACTTCACAATGTTTTAATTCTCTTTATAGGCAGTGCAGGTTGAATATCAAATCTCTATAGGTGTTGCACATTGTATATTGCACTTCACCAAAGGTCCCCGTTTCTAACATGTTATCATGCTAGCCTATATACACCCATTAACTACAATAGTACAAGGTGCATAATGCCCATCAAGGCAATGTGTCTTAGGATCACCAGAGCATAATAGACGTTCAATTTAAATTATGTTTCCTCTTTAAAGCTTAATGAACTTTGTATTGTTTGAAAAATATTTAAGTTACACTATGTTGAGGAAACAATTGGAAGAGAAGTGTCGACGTTAGCAAAAACAAATTGAGCATGGTGAAGGAGACCAAGGAATGTTATGCAATAGTGCTAGAAAAAGAAGTAGAGCACAATAAGGAGGATATTCTTGGTGACTTGAATAAGCTATTGAAAGAGTGAAATAACATAATACTTTCAAAGTTATCAAAAAAGACTTACCACCAAATAGGAGGATTACTCCTATAAACTTGTTCCCAATTAAAACATTGTTGAATCA
>ML794795.1:100595-122142 GCA_009831015.1 Picea engelmannii
GGTGTACTGTGTATGTGTATGATTGTTCATTTGTTCATTGCTTATTTACTCTGCAGTTATTGGATAATAATGCTTCATTGATATAACACTTGGATTATATGGTTAAAAGGGACTAAATTGCTCTATTATTGATTCACCCCCCCCTCTCAGTAATCCAACAATGTTTTATAAGCATTGACTCATATTCTATGTGGATGTTTGTGTAGGCATTGACTCATGTTTTATGTGAAAGTGGGCACTGTTGAAAACATGACCACTAATAACTATGAAACTATCATAACTTTAATGAAAACCTATTTAGTGGCTAAATCTAAGCATGGGATGATCAATCACAATGAACAATTCACACTCTCTCTTAAGATAAGACAAAGGGCACTCTCTTGGCACCCCATCCTAAAAGAACATTTCACCGATACAACAAAGACATATGCATGCATGTGTGTTTCGACACCAATGTTTATGGATGGATCTCCACGTGGTCCACTCGAATTTGATGTGTACCAAAAGAAGGAATGGTGGCTCAAGTAGGTTCTTCTGGGGATGAATCTATCTACATTTTCCAAGGTTGTACCTATCAAATTGCATGGTAGGAAACCAACATCATATCATTTGTTCATCACTGACAATGGTGTGCCACAACTTGCATTAAATTATTGTCATTAAACATCTATGAGTCTAGGCAAATTCCATCATTTAACCTATCAAAGTTGACCACCCAATTAAGATTTTCTGTTGTCTTTTCTCCTCCTTGGGTTACTACCCAAACATAATCCTTCTCATTCTTATTCTTATTATTGTGCAACTATGCATGTACCATGTTGCAATTGGATTTTTTTTCTTCCCACTTTTTCAACAAGTCAGGACAATCATCGGTGACATGCTCGGGACTATAGTAGTATGCACAAAGCACGTGCGGTTTGGTACAAAACCTTGATACATGACCAATCTATCCACAATTAAAACATGTGGGGGTCTACTTCCTCCTTCACCATATCCTCGGTCGTGACTGCACCTATATCTACCTCATGAACCTCCTTGATACCCACCTCTTTCTACACCACCATGCTCACCACCCTTCTGCTCTTCCTATACCTAGAATGCATCACATGTATTATCTTGCGTTAGTTGGAGTGAGCGGTAGTTATCGACATCATGCCCGACAGATTTACAGAACTCGCAGAACATAGTATGGGTCATCATCTAGTACTTCTACAAAGTTGGGTAGTGGGGTGGTACATGGCCCCACTGTCTGCATATCTCACACCATTCTATCTATCCTAATGGAAATGGATTGGGCACGCCTGTCGCCACATAATTTGGTAGTACAAGGAATTCATCTCTATGATTCCCTTCAGAATGACATATGGTACATGCACATTCCTTCGTCTTAGCCATATCCTTTGACTGTATCATCAGGTTGGCCAGTTGTGATTGCAACTATACCAAACATGTCTACGTCTCTTCCCCTCTTGGTGTAGCTTCCAAGTGCATTGCAATTTCTGTTGCCTCCACTTTAGTCATCACCTTTTGCTCGGTGAGAGGAACTTCAATATGGGGAAGTAACCCCATAATAAACCATTCTCAGTGTTGCATGCCTTGGATTTGGAACGTCAATGTATCCAATAAAATTTTAAACCATTGTTCATAATCCCATATGGCCTCGGCTTACTTCTGTTTGATCTCCTTTATCTCTCTGATACATTGGGATTGTGGTTTAGGCTTCTGGAACTCCCTAAGAAGATCCCACTTAATCTCTATCAGGGACCTCATTTGTCTCGCCACTACAGTAACCTTGTACTTCATGTAGCACATAAGGGATCTGTCCCTGGACGTGGTCTCCAAATGCGTGATCTTTGCTACTTCATCTATGATTTTATCCGTAGACCATATTGATTCACATGTAAACCAATGTTGTTCTGCATCATCCCTACCCATTCTGTGGAACATAGGTAGCCTCAAGGTACTATCATGATTTTCCATCCTCAAACTTGAGCTAGTTCCCCGTCTCTGACTGTTAGGGGTTTGATTTCTCAACACAAATACTTCTCAGAGTGAAGTGGTATTGACTTCACCTTCTTCTCCACTCATCTCTTTACTTATATCTTCTTTTTCTCTCTCTTCTACTCCAATTTCTTCACTATATGTTGTACTTTCTTCTTGATTAAAAATGCACAAGGGGGGTGGCACAAAGGGGGGGTAAGTCCATCTTCTTCTGAAATTTCCCATGAGATGACCCAAAGAGTTTCCTACTTACAACCATGCAAGACCATATAATATTTCCAAATCATCTTCCCCACCACTATGAGAGCCTCTGTATTCCTCTTCTTCCGGTGCACCAAGATGCTACACTCTATCCTCATGTCCTATTTGTGCACCACAAATCCGCGCCCTATCTTCCTATATTATTTGTGCACTATCTCTCCTAACAACACACCACTACTTTGCACACTATATTTTCCTCTTATCAATGCACCACTGCTCTGTACTTCCTCTTCCTCTAAGGTTGTAGCATTCTACAACAACCAATGGGTATGGACTTCGTCACCTATACCCTTACTACTATCACTACTAATATCCCTACTGGACACCCTATTTTCAATGCCCTGCCTCTTCATGGGCCTATCTTCATTTTTTCTCCACTCTGACACAACATACTCTTTCGCACTACCACGTGGTGTAGTTTCTTTTCTCTTCATCCTAGGTTTGACCCCTCTTCACGTGCCCCTCGCTAACTCTCTTCCACCTCTCTAATCTGGTTTTCTTCTTATCTCAACTCTTCTTGCATATCTCTCGGCTCTTTTTCTCCTCTTCTCCACTCGGTCCATACCATTCCTCCCCTCATCTCACCAATTTATGGATCCTCCTCCATGGATCCATTTTCTCACTTTCCCCCATCTTTTCAAGCTCCCCCCCCCAACACTAGGGGAGTTCACTTAGCCATTTGATCGGGCCCCACACACATCATCCATTTCTCCACAAACAACATCTTTATCTAGAGTGGAATTTCTTCCAACATCTGCTTCCTTAGACCTTCCACGAACTTTCTTTCAGCCTCACTGAAAGAATCAGTGTACTCCACAATAAATTCAACAATTTAGCCCTATTTTACTCCAACAAACCAGAAGTCAATATCCCAATTCCACTTATTATCCAACACTTTTAATCTCTCAAGCTTGACTTTATCTTAGACCAATAGTTCCAAAGGCCACACAATAGAATTGGTAGCAATGTTCCTTTTTAGCCATTCGTACAACAAAAATGGAAACTCAATAAAGAAAGCTCATGCATATCTGTGTAAAGATAGTCATCTTTCCATTTCTTCATAGTCACTTTCAACCCCTAAATTTCTTGCAGGGGAAACTCATGCTCTTTTGCAGTCAACCAGTCTTGAATTTCCTCCCGCAATGGATGCCACCTCATATCTTGCCTTCATCATTCCCTGCAATACTTTTAGGTCCTGGCAACAAAACCATTTGCTGGAATTTTGTTCCATGCTTGGACATGTCCTTCTTAATGTTAGGGAGTTTATACCTAGGGTTAGTCCAGAGTTGACCAACAAAAAACCCAGAGAATCGACATATCAATCCTCGAACAAGGCCAAGGAAGGTCTCACCTGAGATGTAGAGAGGATCACAAAGACCATAAGGTCTTATGACACAGATGAAGGTTAAACACACAAAGATCCATCGGGTTGGCATTCATGCAACTCACATTTGACAAGTTATTAGGAGTAAGAAGTAAAACAATACATACACATATCCAAATAATACATGATAGACACATAATAGATCATAATTGTCACATCTTTATTATGAGAGTAATTCCATTACAACAAAGGCATGCATTAAGAAAACTATATATCACAACCACAAAACTTCATATCTTTGTTTATATAAATCCCCAGAAATACAACATACTACATAATGCACATTTTCTCAAGACTACATATATATGACAGACTCAACATTATATTCAGACACATTACAAGATTACAACAAGCTTAGAGTGAGCTCGATACTAACAACTCAATGAGTCTCATCTAAACATCTAGCTAGCCAACTGTGCATTATCCAACTATCTAGCCAACCCCATTTTTGATATCACTGCTTCCTTTTATAGCTTTACTTGCTTAGGAGCTCTGTCTCTTTCTACTATGCTCCACTCATTGTACTCACAAACTGCCTCACACACTTTTGGCACATTCCTACAATCCACGTAGCCTTCAAGAATCAAGGCAATCTTAACCTCCTTGCCAGGTCATCTTTTTTTAGTTCCAAAATCCCTTATGTTATTGGCTGTAATCATTTGAGAGGATTTATTGATGATTATTTTCTTTATTCCGGCATGCGTCTTTTTTATTTCCTGTGCACATCAAAACTGGGACCGATGCACATTCAATAATATTTTAGGCATGTCACACACTATCAAAACTTGGTCCAATGCACACTCCTTTTCATTCTTCGTGCATTATCTTAGGTACATGAAAAACTTTGGAATGAGCACGCATAAATTCGTTTGTGCATGCGCATGAAATGAACCCAAAACTTTGGGTTCCAACAAAGTGTAGATCATGTGGAGGAGAAAATGAGTCTCAAAATGTTCTCCAAGCATAAATAATGTGTCATAGACTCATATTGGAAGTGGCTTTAGAGGCCATATTCTGCAATAGTCATACATCAGAGCATGTTATATTGTACATTCTCAATGTGTTTTCAATTTGAGGAAGATGATACAGTCCCTAGATCTCAACCCCATAAAAAAATGTGGGTTTAATGATTATTTCAAAAAAATACATCTTCTTAGGAATGTCATGAAAATGAAAATGGAAACACGAGAGCTGAAGTGCAACCAAGAAAGTATAACCGTTATGTATTTTAGGTCGGAAAGAAGCCTTATGGTCAACCCTGGGGATTATAAATAAAACCCACAAGTGTTCTCCACTTCATAACTATAAAAAATTAGTAAAGTTCCTTTAGATATTTCTTAGAGGGTTGTAAATCATTACCTTAGTTTTGTTAAGGATGACCACTATCAAGTTAAGTTCACAAAAGCTAGCAAGAGCATCCAACTACCTCTAAAGTCACTCTAGGGAGAAATCGAAAAGAACCATATCATTTACAAACAAGGCTGCGTGGCAGCTCAATCCCTGCCAACGAGGTTAGAAAAAAAATCGTGGAAAATGTGGTGGAATTGTAAATGAAACGAAGTGTTCGGTGCAAAATGTATATCACGGAAATGTTGTGTGCAACATGTATATCACGTTAGATGGGGCAAAATTAAATGACAGTTGGCAAGCAGAGCAAGAATAAATTTGGAAATTTAAATTCATTTTCCATATGGATTGTTGAAAGATAAAAATATATGATGACAATGCATTTTGCATTGTTGAGCACCATTTATTTTGAAATATATAAAAAAAGAAAAGTCTGTAACATATAAAAGAGTAAATGCATTTGCCAAACAAAGTGCTGAAGGATAAGAATAAAAGTCTGTAACATATTAAAAATTAAATGCATTTGTCATACATAGTGTTGAAAGATAAGAATAGAGTGTGTAACATATAAACATTTAAATGCATTTATATTTGAAATGTGTCAAAGAATAAAAGTTTGTTACATACCACTGGAAATTTTGAAATATACAAAAAAATTAAAATCTATTACATATAAACTGAAATTTCAATGCGTTTGTCATGTAGACTAAGATTGGGGCTTTAGGGGACCATTAAAGAAATATGTACAAGAAACAGGACTGTGGAAAGAAGATAGAGTGCAATAGCTGTAAGTGTTTGCCTATACATCTGTGTTTAATAAACTGGAATAACTGGGTTGATAAACAAAGAAAGATGCGATGAGTAAATTTGCCTATACGCCTGTGTTTAAGAAACTGGAATGACTGGGTTGATAAACAAAGAAAAATGCGATGAGTAAAATTACAGTGAGAGTACATATGAGTCCTTTGGCTATTTTCTTGTGGCTGTCGTTTCATTGATGTCCCCAACTACTGCGGTTTCAAGGACAATTGCCTGTTGTCTTTCGTCGACGACCTGTTTGAATTGCCTTTCAATCCATTCTTCAATGTAGCCTCTCATTGGGGCAATGTTGATCTCATTTCAGATTTTTATGTTGAAAATATCGTTTTCTAATTCCTGGAGGTCGATAGAAAGATTAGAGAGAGCATGATGAATTTCCTCATTCTGTACTACATATTTGACTAGCCAGTCGTGGACGTGAGCTTGATGAAATTGAAGGATGCTGTAAATTTTTTCCAGAGACAAGGTCTTAAACATAACAACCTGTTTATCAAACTCCTGCGTGGTTAAGGGCAAGGAGTTTGCGATTAAGAGGGGGTCTCGGAAGTCATTGGTTTTTCCGGCTAAGTCTATATTTGACAGCTTTGTGAATAATTTATCTTTCTTCGATATGGCTTGTTCACATGATTGAACAATGAGACACAGGTTGTTTACTTTTTCTTTCCAACATGCATTCAATTGGCCTATCCGGTTTTTGGATGGATGATCTTCTTCTCTTCTTTTTGTTTCTGTCATATTGTTGACAATATTTCCAAAAGGGATGACCATTTTTAAAAACAATTTTTCTTCATCTTTTAATCCGGCCTGCAAAAGCTCGAGCAAGCTATGTACCCTGGTTCCAAGCAAAGTGATGCTTTGTGATATTTTCCATGCCTCGGTAACCAGTTCCATTCTATTTTTGATATTGTTCTCCACATATCCTTTACAGGATGCGAGCAGGGTGGAGGATGCTTTTACATTGGGTGCATGGGTGCCAGGCATGGCTATTGCCAAAGGATCGACAAGTAATGGCATAGGAATGAAAGCGTCTTTCAATTCCTTGACTTGCTCCTTTAGTTTGGCATTCTTGGTTTCGATGCCTCCAATGGAATCATGAAGCACTTGTCCGGTCACGGTGTGAAGTTGACAGATTTGGGACAACTGCATGTTGGCAACGTCAACCTCTGAACGAGATTTGCCTTTCTTATTTTTAACATTTTTTTTCTCAATTATCAATTTTTTGTTCTGGCTATAAAAAACAATGCTCTAGAACATGAAGGATTCATCTACGTCAAAATTTTGGGTAACAGATATGTCCATTGGATGGCTATGGTGGATGGCGTCTCCGGGTTGAACAAGGAAGGGGAACATGGTATCCAGAGCAGCGTAAAGTTCCATGTTCTCACTCTGAATTTCCGGCTCTTCCGCGTGCCCCATTTTTTTTTTCTCTTCTTCTCTACTGGAAGCTTGTGAGAACTATCAATTTTAGAGTGAGGAGGGTCGTTATCTCCTCCTCCGTTTGAAGAACTCTAGATTTCTTTGTTGCTGTGATGGGTCATTGGAGCGATGCTTCGGGATGTCATACTTTTTGGAGTGGTATTTGTAGATTGAACACTCTTGTCACTGGGGCCTTTCCCCTGTTGCGTGTACAATTTAGTACAGCTTTGCACTGTCTCTACGTCGCCGACATCAGAGGCAGGACCGTTGTCGCTACTGTCTCTATTTTTGGGTAGGTGTTTATTTACAAAAAAATTGTCGAGGCCAAGTGTTTGTAAATGTTGTCTAAAAATATCATAGGGGTCGAATTCTCTTATGTCTTCAACATATTTGAGGTTGGACATGCTAAAATGTGATGCAAAATCGTCAATCTTGTTGACGTTTTTCAACACGAACTCCCCTATTTTCCAAGACAGAGGAATGAACTATTTTTTTTTCTTCCTTTGGAGCAGATGGAACCAGTAGCTGTATTGACGTGCTACTTCTGCAACAAACATTCTGTCTGTAATGTTGGAAGGAGAGCAGGCTGTTCCGTAGAGCCAAAAATTCTTATGACAGTGTAATTATCCAAATGTTCGAGTGTCCCCTTTTTGTCCAAAAAACTAGTTGCCTATTCAGATATACGGGGAGCATCTTCTCCTAACAACAAAACTTTGAAAACAGACAGGAAGCCATTAAAACCCTCATAAAAACAGTGGGAAGCCTTGTGCTTCCACAAGGCCTGGTACTAGAACGTTAGTGGGTGGAATTCGTAGTTGACATTCTTGGACAGAGACAGTTGCGGAAACCGACAGGAATGTGCTATTGAAAAAACTAAATAGGATGACATATAAAATTTATTTTTCCTTTTGTAGCTTGACAATTGGGAAGAGATTTCATAGGAAATTAACCCACCCCAATAAAAAATGGCTTGTTCTTTGATTGTGAAATACAAAATATAAAGATCCATGCGGGAAACAGTACCTGTGGGCTCCTGTCCCATTATTCTTGTAAACAACCACGCAATTTCGCGAAACGGATTTCTAAATGAACTAACTTGGATGCTTGTAATATCTTCAGGAACTAGATTCGGGTTTTGCAAAAAAAGTGGCAAGAGGTCCAATCCGTTATTATGCTTTGCCAGGAACTGTTTGCAATCCTCTCCTTTGAACATCAGTGTTGGCTCCGACAATTTCAGCATCTGGTAGAAGAACCGAGGTGACAAATAAACATAAGAGTGGTCCTGCAGTGGAATAATTCTTTTCTCTGCAATATGTTTATCGGTGCACCAAGAGACCAGGTCCTTACATTCAAAAACCTCAGGGACACAACCATCATGGGCAATCCCGTAGGTCCAAATTACTTGGTTCTTTGCGGCAGAGGTTGAGTAATAAGAAAATGCCTTGGACCAGTGGAAGTTCTAGTCCTCACGCCTGAAGATGTTCACTGTATCTCCACAGAATTGTTGTTGAGCTGATGTCGTAGGTTTATGAGAAGATTTCTTTTCCACAGATGATGGTTTAAATGAACAGTTAGAGCTGATAATGTAACTTTTCGCTAAATATTGGTTAAATGCTTATGAATGGGAATGCTCCTCGATCCTTTCGTTGATTAATGACAATCTGTATTGGTGGTGCATGATGAATTGTCAGTAGTAAAGTTTATTTATTGCATATTTAGAAATGCAAAGGTGGCAGGTACGACGAAGAGCAATTAAGGAATGGAGGTTTCATGAACGTGTGAAGGCCACGCCGTGTGAACATGTTTTCATGATTTTGAAATGAACAGTCGGAAGGAATAATATAATTCCCCCGCAAATTTTAGTTTAATGCGCATCAATACGAGATATCCTCGAGCCTTTCGCCCATCAATGACAATCTATACGGTTTCTGCATGATGATCTGTTAGAATTAAATGCCAGTAATTCCATATTTAGAAACAAGATATGTATATATATATAAACTTTTTATTTTCTTTTATTATAGACAAGTGCGAAGGTGATGGAGATAGCGGAGAGCAAGGAAAGAATGGAAAGCTTTGAAAAGCGATTAGACGGGATTCAAAAAAGGGTTATGGGGATAGTCAGGATAGCCAAGTGTTGCACGGTGAAATTTTATGTTTCGAAAATTTTGAGTGCAAAATGTGTAAAACGAAAGAGATCATGATGGGGAAGTTCAACAACTAGTTTGTATATTTGCGGAATTCCGACAAAGTGGCTAAGTATGGAATATTGAAATTGCTAATTGCATGCATAGCAATAAGATCTTCTATATAATTTCCAACTGCTAATATGAAAGGGGCGCGGGCACAAGAAACAACGACTACGAACTGAATATTTCATCAACCCACCAAATCGGCGATCCGCCATGGAAATTTGAACAAATGGCGAAGTATGGAAAGAGGACAGATGGGATCAAAATGGGGACTGTAATATCGAAGAGGGTATGATCTAAGAACAATTGCAAGTTTGTATATCTGTCAATTTGTATGTTGCGGAGCTCTGAATGCTGTTCGGAGGTCACGAAAAAGTAGAAGTGCAATGTTGACCCGACCACCGCGCAAGTCCACCTATCAATTTGTATATCGCAGAACTGTGGGTGTCAATTGTGGGACAGGGAACAATAGAGGGTCAATTTAAAGAAAGGGGAAGTGGTCGTTGGAAAGGCGTGAATCCGCGAAGCTACGCAACAAGGCATTTTCCAGAAAAAAAAATGATTAAGTAACTAGAAAGAGAAACTAGAGGGAATAAAAGAGTGGGAAAATAGAAAGGCTGTTTTGGTAAGCGCGAATCGGTTTCAAGGAAGCCCCATTGTTGCAAAACCATAATTTTCTACTAATTGTCAACAAATGTGTTGTTCAAGATTAGATTTTATTGCAACCTCTGCGTGTAACTATGTTCTTGATACATTCTTCCATGACTGTAACATATTAACTTAACTACTAAACTTCATATTCTACTAATTGCCAGCAAATGCTTTGTTGAAGATTAGATTTTATTGGAACGTGTGGGTGTAACTGTGTTGTTCATTTCTTCCATGGGTGCAACATATTAAGTCAAGTATTAAACTTCTTGCATAATGGGCTCTTAGCATTAAAACTTAATAATTGCATGTCTACAAACAAGAATAACGATTTTGCTGCAACATTGTACATTGGTATTAGTAAACACAATATCGAAGAAGTACGAGAGCACTAAACCACACAAGTTAGAATATACGTTAAAGCCAGAAAAGAGGCAGCAACGAAGAGTCGAAGGATTTTTTTTTTAATAGCAAATCCATTTAAAAAAATAAGAAAAACATAGAGTATTGTACATCTATCCTTATAAATTGGACCCAGTTCTTCAGGCTAAAACATTGAAGGTATCTGCGACAAACACAGGCACAGTATCTGCAGTATGCAACATGTAAATGGTTGCAGGACAAGTGGAATAGCTATTAGCTGAAACCACCTCTGCATAGTCCAAAAAAATTCAGTAGCACAACTTGCATGTGCAATTCCAGAGGCCCAAATTAGTCCATTCTAGGCAAAAGGAGATGACTAGTAGGGAAATGCCTTGCAACAATAAGAGTTTTGGACCTGATTCTCAAAGATGTTAATCAATACTTTTTTGGCTTGAAATATATCGCTGGGAGCATCAACATATCATTTCTTTATAGTGAAACTCTTCCACCCAGAACGAACTAATTTGGAAGTCTGGAATTCCTACTTTCGCGATGCAAAGTGGCTGTTGCGTTTACCATTGGTTTCTTTTCTGAAACTCCTTTTGGTGTTGTCATGACCGCCATCACCGAGCCGGGAAGATCCGTTTGTTATGGTTCATTTCAATTTGGGCACATGAGTGGGAAGATTCTTTGCATTTCCATCATCCATTGCCGTATCATCGTCCATCAAATCATCTTCTTCCGGCTCAGAATTCATGGCATCAACTTCTGCGACAGGCATGAATCCAACTGGGTAGGTTCTCTGAGCATCCAGGGTTGCGATGGGATTTTTTGGCTTGAAATATATCTCTCGGTGTACCAAGGAACCATTTCCTTTTTTTCTCCTGGGGGGAGGGAGATAAATAGTAAGAATATGCCCTGGAATAGTGGAACGTCTGGCCATTATGCCTCAATGTGTTTTCTGTGTGTGGAGAGAACTGTTGCTAGAAGTTATTAAGAATTTTCGTTTGCTCGAGACGATGTTTCAAATGAAAATTGGGGAGGGATAATATAACCCTCTACAAATTATGGTTTAATGCGTATCAATGGAATATCTCCTCGAGCCTTTCGTTGATCAATGAAAATTTCCAGTGTTTGTGCGGAATAAGCTGTCACCATCACAACTCAGTAATTGCACAATTAGAAAAAAGTGAGAAGGTGGCAGTGACGGCGAAAAGAGATTAAGAATTAGAAATTTATTAAAAGTACCAACCCGTCGGCGTACAAAAAAAGAAGCTTGTATTGCCTTTGAAATGAATACTTGGAAATGATAACATAGTTGTGCACAAATCTTAGTTTAATTCGTAGTAATGACAAATCTTCTCCGGATTTCTGGTCATTAATGACAATCTTAACGGTTCTTGCAGGATGGCTACTAGCATTAAATCTTAATTATTGCATAATTGGAAACAAGCACAACGACAACGGTGATGGGGAAACCGATTCCAAGAAATACCAAAGTATGGAAAGCGGTTGGGTAGGTTACAAAAGAAAAACAACAGAAGATATACCCAGGAGATGTGAAGGGCCGATGGTCATATTGTATCTTAGTGACAGATATCGGCCGTCAATTTGTATGTCGCAGAATTTGTAAATTGAAAAGTGGACCTGCGGGTTGGCTGGCTCAACATTGCAATTTCATTGTTCTGTGTCCTCCAAATAGCACTCGAAGTTCTGCGATAGACAGATTGAAAAATGGAGTCAAGGGCTGGCACGTTCAAGATTTCCATTGTTTACGGATGGCAATCCCTATGAACTATCTAACATATCTAAAAACATTATTTTCAATATTAAATTATTAATATTACATATTGATAATTTATAACATATTATCAATAAACATAGTAAACATGCACTTTTATAAAGTATGGACATGAGATTTTATATAGCATATGCAGATACCTCATTCCATACTTAGGCACTTTTTCGATTGCGGGTTCTCAGACCGGTGAGCTGAAAATTGAGCCTCTACTGTTCCGTCTCCTACAAATAGCACCTACACTTTCGCGATATACAAATTGATAGGCGGACTTGTGAGTGGTTGGTCCATATTGCAGAATTTAATTAGACGAGAAAGTTTGTACAATCTGGTTGGCCGAGTGATATAAAAGTATTCTGACAAATGGGAAATACATAGTAAACATGTACTTTTATAAAGTATGGACATGACATTTCATTGAACATATGCGAATCCCTCATTCCATACTTGGGCACTTTTTGGATCGCAGGTTCGCGGCCTGGCGGGTTGAAAATTGAGTATCTATTGTTTTGTGTCCTACAAATAGCACCTACACTTCTGTGATATACAAATTGACAGTCGGACTTGCAGAGATGAGTCTCTATATAAAGTATGGACATGAGATTTTATAGAGCATATGCAGATCCCTCATTCCATACATAACCACTTTTTTGATTGCGGGTTCGCAACCTGGCGGGTTAAAAATAGAGTCTCTATTGTTCTGTGTCCTACAAATAACACCCAGACTTTCGCGGTACACAAATTGACAGGAGGACCTACGAGATGCTTGGTTGAAAATTGCATTTGTATTGTTCTAGAACATATGCGGATCCCTCATTCCATACTTGAGCACTTTTTGGATCGCGAGTTCACGACATGGAGGGCTGAAAATTAAGTATCTATTGTTTGGTGTCCTACAAATAGCGCCTAGACTTCCATGATATACAAATTGACAGGTGGTCCAGGCACTTTTTGGATCGTGGGTTCGCGGCCTGGCGGGCTGAAAATTGAGTATCTATTGTTCCGTGGCCTACAAATAGCACGTACACTTCCGCGATATACAAATTGACAGCTGGACTTGCGCATATGAGTCTCTATATAAAGCATGGACATGAGATTTTATAGAACATATGCGGATCCCTCATTCCATACTTAGGCACTTTTTTTATTGCGGGTTCGCGGCCTGGAGGGATGAAAATAGAGTCTCTATTGTTCTGTGTCCTACAAATAACACCCAGACTTCCGCGATTTACAAATTGACAGGAGGACCTACGGGCTGCTTGGTTGAACATTGCATTTGTATTGTTCTAGAACATATGCGGATCCCTCATTCCATACTTGGGCACTTTTTGGATCGCGCGTTCACGGCCTGGTGAGCTGAAAATTAAGTATCTATTGTTCAGTGTTCTACAAATAGCACCTAGACTTCCGCGATATACAAATTGACAGGCAACCCAGACACTTTTTGGGGCGAAGGATGAAAATTGAGTATCTATTGTTCCGTGTCCTACAAATAGCACCTACAGTTCCGCGATTTACAAATTGACAGCCGGACTTGCGGAGATGAGTCTTTATATAAACTATGGACATGAGATTTTATAGAGCATATGCGGATCCCTCATTCCATACTTAGCCACTTTTTTGATCGCGGGTTTGCGACTTGGTGGGTTGAAAATAGAGTCTTTATTGTTCTGTGTCCTACAAATAACACCCAAACTTTTGAGATGTACAAATTGACAGGAGGACCTACAGGCTGCTTGGCTGAATGTTGCATTTGTATTGTTCTAGAACATATGCGGATCCCTCATTCCATACTTGGGCAGTTTTTGGATCGCAGGATGAAAAATAAGTATCTATTGTTTAGTGTCTACAAATAACATCTAGGCTTCCATGATATACAAATTGACAGACGCTCCATGCACTTTTTGGATCGCAAGTTCGTGGCCTGGCGGGCTGAAAATTGAGTATCAGCCGGACTTGCGGAGATATACAAATAACACCCAGACTTCCACGATATACAAATTAACATGCGGACTTCTGGACATGAGTCTCTATATAAAGTATGGACATGAGATTTTATAGAGCATATGCGAAGTCTCTATATGGACATGAGTTTCAATATTGCAGTTTCATTGTTCCGTGTTCTCCAAATAACACTCGGAGTTCCGCGATATACAAATTGACAGATGGATTTAAGTGCTGGCGGGTTGAAGTTTGCCATTGTTTACAGGATGCTAATCCCTATCAACTATCTAACATATCTAAAAACAGAATTTTCAATACTATATTATTAATATTAAATTTTGATATTGTAGAATTTAATTAGACGAGAAAGTTTTTGCAATCTGGTCGAGCGACTGATATAAAAGTTTTCCGACAAACGAGCAATGCATAGTAAACATGTACTTTTAGAAACTATGGACAAGAGATTTTATAGAGCAAATGAGGATCCCTCATTCAATATTTAGCCACTTTTTTTTGATCGGGGGCTCTCAGCCTGGCTGGTTGAACATGGCACTTTCATTGTTCCATATATTCCAAATAACACTCAGACTTCTGAGATATGCAGATTGACAGATGGACTCGAGTGTTGGCGAGTTCAAATTTGACATTTTTTTACGAATGTCAATGCCTATCAACTACCTAACATATCTAAAAACATTAATTTCAATACTAAATTATTAATATTACATATTGATATTGCAGTATTTAAGTAGACGACGAAGTTTGTCCATTTTGGTGGACCGACTGATATAAAAGTTTTCTGACAAAGGAGCAATACATAGTAAACATGTAATTTTATAAAGTATGGACATGAAATTTTATACAACATATGCAGATTCCTTATTTCATACTTAGGCACTTTTTGGATGGCGGGTTCGCAGCCTGGCGGGCTGAAAATTGAGGTTTTATTGTTTCGTGGCCTACAAATAGCACCCAGATACCCCAATAAACTATCTAAAAATGCCATTGTTTACAGATGCTAATCGCTATCAACTATCTAACATATCTAAAAACATTATTTTCAATACTAAATTATTAATATTAATTTTCGATATTGCAGAATTTAATTAGATGAGGAAGTTTGTACAATCTGGTCAGGCAATTGATATAAAAGTTTTCGGAGAATTGAACAATACATAGTAAACATGTACTTTTAGAAACAAACAATATTGTAACTTCACATGCAATCCTCTAACAATTTCATGCAACTATTTTCTTTCATGGCATGACTGGAGCAACAACAGAATCTCACAGAATAATAGATATTGACCTTCGCAGACATGGAAAATAACACAACTGCATGTAGACCCGTGGGTGTAGGGGCTGAACACCGTAAAGTGCCCCAAATAAACAATAATAATCCAAAAAAAAGGAAAAAAGAAAAGCTCCAACAACCGTCACTGCACCCCAACCTTGCAAGGCTGATTCAAACAAAAGAAAACAACAAGGACCAAATTTTGGTGGGTTCAAAATTGCAATTGTTTAGGGATGCTCATCCTATCTAACTTTATCTAAAAACATTATTTTCAAATACTAAATTATTAATATTAACTATTATTCGTTCATTCAAATTATTCCAGGATATTAATTTTACCAAGTTCAGCGAATAAGCAAAAATGGAAAAACAACGACCAATTTGAATTTTAAGAGCTTCTTGTTGGTATGATAGGATAGTTGCACTTCACACACTATATTCATTGATTTCAAATTATTTTAGAACAATAATTTGACCAAGTTCATCGATCAAGGAAATCTGCTAAAGCAAGCCACATAGTACATTTGCGTCACAACGCCATAGAAATTATCAGGCGGATCTGCATGCCAGCTGGCTAAAAAATTCAATTATATTGTTTTGTGTCCTCTAAAGAACAATTGGAGTTCCACAATACACAGATTGACAGACAAAGCAGATAACCAAGAACCAACCATACTTTAAACATGCCGCAAGCAAGTTTCCAGAAGGTTCCATAGAGCCTAACCCATTGACCTTTGCACCAAACAATTTGATATACAAAGAAAAGACGTCACCACATTCATTTTCTCTTGCATCTGATATATGTTCCCAGTAGGAAATAACTGGGGCCATGCAATATATGGGGATTACAGAGATATGGACCAAGTCCAACGAACATTCATCTGGATGTTGAACAAATATTACAGAGACACATGAGGTATTTTCGTTTCCTGCCAGAGTTTCATATATTTTATTTTTTCCGCTTCTTCAGTTGATATGAAAAATTGCATTTTCCTCATTTAAGATGAATTTGTTCTGTATCTGAAGCTGCCGCAACATGTACACACTACTTTCCTTTTTCTGTAGATAAGTTTCATATGACAACTTTGCCAACTCAGGAAACACATTTTGTAACAGAGGTTGCCTAACCATACAATGCACGGTTGTGTTGCCCACGGTTCAGATAACAACATTGACGCAATGTCCATATATATATGGACATTTTCCACCGCATTGCAGACAATCAATCGTATCATCACTTATTAAAGCGGAGGCATAAACAAAGGAATTACAGTTTGCACATACAAGCTCAAAGGGGGTCAAGTACACAATGGCTGCAACTAAAAGACCTTCAACATGGGAAAGTGAGCAAAGGGATTAATACATTGAAGAATATAATACACAACTGCACCCCCCCTCCCCTTTAAAAAAAAAATAAAAAATTAAATAGGCACATAAATTTGTTGAAGGCTATTTCTATAAGCAAAGTGAGGATGATTTTGTGGATGTATATGCACAACAGTTGTAGAGCTAGCTATTTTATTCAGATCCTCTACTATATCTGCTCGCAACTTTGTTACAAATGTTTCCTGGGTTGTCCGAAAGATCCTTTCTCTAGCATCCCTCTTCTTTGTTATATTTTTGAACAACATAAGTGGAATCTGCCCTCTATGCAATTGTTGTTCTATTGACAAAAACAAATCTGAATATGTATCGAACAATTGTAGCTGCAACATGGAACAGTGCAATATTTGTGTAACTTATCCGACATACATGAATATGCGAGAGTAAAGGACAAAACTGAATATGAAAAGCGATACCATTGCCTTGTCGTTGTTCGACTCACCATCCTTTATATGGAGAATGTGTTGCGAGCCAAATTTTCTCGCCAGTGTGACAACAACCCCAATCGCTCTGATTGGGTAAATATCAGTGCTCTGTGCAAGCTGCCTGATAGTCGAGTCCGGGACAAAGTGATATTCTGAACAAACAACAAGAATTTTTTCCAAAATGCTTGTTTCATTCAGCGAAATGATTCGATCGCAATCACCACGGTGATATACTGTTTTGGGAAATATATTAAAATTTGTAATGGATATCCCATTACGCGGCAATATCTTTTCTACATGTTTCTAGACAAGTTGTGGAGGAATAGTTAGTGTCACTGTCATCATGGCGTCCTTGTCTACCATGTCAGCACGCATAATGGATCTACTTTTGCTTGCCTTGTCCAATTAGGTGCTATGGACAACCATTATGTCCTTGAAGAACACTTGTCCACTTTGGCGGCTGTTCAAGGCCTCTATTGACAGTACTTTGGATGTTACAACTCTAGACCTGATGACATTTTTTGAACAGGAAAACTAAAGTAAATGGTAGTGTTCTATAAGTACACACATAGTTTTTGATGAAGTATGGAGCCACAATTTCGTAACCACACCTCTTAGTCTATGGAACATGCAACAACATGTTTGACTTCTCGCTTGTACTTGTTGATACCTCTTGCGAGCTGCAAACCATGTATTGCAGATGGCATTATCATATCTGCCATGCCATAGATGAATACACAACCCAGGAAATCTATTTAATAAACATAATATGAGTAGAGTGTATGCATCTTTACCTTTGGCCTTGTCGGTTTGCCGATGTTTGGGATGACTGACTGCTCATGGCCGTGTCACTAGTCCGACTTTTTTTGATGCAAGCATGTGCAGATGAATATCAGGACTAAATAAGCATATGCATTGTATATTGTTCATCAGAATGATAAAGTAACTGAAAAACTGTATGCATATGAATTTTTTAACTGGATTAATGTTTAACAGTAAACAGGGCGTGAGCATGGGGCACCATGGCCAATCTATATATCACGGACCCCCGGAAGCCAGGGGAGAAATCTTCAACATGCAAGCCTGGCAGCCGTAATAGAGAAAGTGGGTAACTATGGAATAAGGTAGGAGCAGGACCACATATGTCAAACCGTTAGTCCGCCAACCAATGCATGAAGGAATTTTCGGAAAGCACACTAAGAAGATGAATTAGAAAACAAAAGGGATAATAGATAATGGGAAAAGTAGAAATAGGGAGCATAGAAAGGCCCATTACTGCGAAGTGATCATTTTCAAGTCTAATATTATATTCCCCCACCCGGTTTGTATATTTAATTTACTAGCACACTTGGTATACCTTTTAGAAGATTGTACCACAAAATCCTCTGCTGTTGCACAAAAGAAGTCATCTCCTTGTCCAAGCAACCTGTTTTTTCCATGGTAGCAACGCCGAAGATGCAATGGACATGAAAGAAAGTTAGTATGAAGACAAACATCTAAAAGAAAAAGAAACAAGTCTATTTACCCGCCAAAGAGTCCTTCGTCCTGTCCAACCATTTTGTTTGTTTAAATGCAACAATGCAGCGCAAACACAACGAACATGAACTAGCTTAGTATGACGCATGTAACCAAGATCACTTACCATATAGGAAGGCATGCAACTAGTTTAATATATATACAAACCATAAATGAAATACAAAACAACGCAATATGAAACAACAGTACAATCATGCACTTTTCTATATCCTCTTCAGTCGCTGCAGTAAAGGCTCCCTCCTTTTTGCCAGCTACACTGTTTGTTTCAATGTGGGAACGCACAAAATTCAATGAACATCAATGGAAGCTGGTATTCATCGGAGAACAAGCAACATGTACATACAACAAAACTGACTCAACAAACAGTCTAGAAAGGCAGAAACACGAACCTTTGCGCTTCTCTATCCATGGTTGTAAACGTGTAGATTTTTTTTCCCTGCCCAAAATATATTACAAGGCACAAAATATCATGCAATTGCATGGCTGCAACTAAACGATTTCTGGTTTTCCCTGCCAATTTATCCAGATATTCCCTTTAACCATGTTCTTTATCCTCTACATAGACTGTTGTGCCCACGATACAAGTTCTCAGTTTTCTATGGCACTACCCATACATGCTTCCAGACATGAAAATATAATCTTGCAGAATCTTTGTTGCACATATCATATCTCAAGCACAACACAAATTGTATCGTGTGCACACCAGTCTATGTAGAGGAGAAAGAACATGCAATGTCATATCCACACATCTGACCATACATGGTTTATAAATGTAGCCTGCATACATATGCTTTATTCCAACAAAAAAATAGCGGATATTATAACTTCACATGCAATCTTCGCACAATTTTGCATCCAACTATTTTCTTTCATGGCAGGACTGGAGCAGCAACAAAATCTCATAGAATAACATATATCGGCCTCGAAAAACACGGAAAATAACACAACTTCATGTCGACTCGTGGGTGTAGGGGATGAACACCGTAAAGTGCCCCAAATAAACAATAACAATCCAAAAAAAAAGAAAAAAGAAAAGCTCCAACAACCGCCACTGCACCCCAAACCTGCAAGGCTGAATCAAACAAAAGAAAATAGCAAGGACCAAACCAACAAGACAACATAAACAAGATAAACTGCATCCCCAGGCCCCCAAAGTGCAAACCCAGGCAAACAAACAGAACCAACAACCCACGAACCAATGAACCAGCAAGAATCACCGAGCCATCGAACAATATATATGTATCTCCAACGATTACGAAACTGCACCCCAAGCACAAAAGGAACCAGAAACATACAAGGACCATGCGACTACAAATAAGCAAACATTCTATTTGCAAACTGCAAACACTGAACAACAAACAAGGAATACAAAATGAAACTATGACATCCAACCTTACTCCGAAACAATGGAATGCAGAAGCACAGGTCGAATCGCGAGCGAAGCAATAACAAGCAGCAACCGAGAAACCAACGAAGAAGAAGCACTCACCAAACTAGTAAACAATGTATCTAGCTTCAATGGCAGAACAAGGATGAAACATACAATGGCTATTGAACTGGCAGTGGACAAACAAGACTGTGCAAATTCACTGTAACTATATAGAAAATTCCGAGGAAAAATGTACTCCGAGAAGTGTATTTACATAAATATTTAAGACTTTCAGGCTGTCTAAGGACCTCACGGTATGCAAACATTTAAGCTGCTAGGAGTGTTGGAGGACATCACGTCCTGTAAACATTTACGCTGTCAGGCCTATTGAGGCATCTCAAAATAAGTGTCAATCACTACAAAGCTTGGCTATCAAAACATTTCAATATGCTTGGATATCTGTTAGGACCACACAATGTACCTTTTTGCCTATACTTTTTGCCACTATTATACTCTTGATCACCCATATTTAGACTCATACTATCACTTTATCTGATCACCCCAAAGGTATACAACGTCCCTTCTCATTATTATACGTTTAATCTGTTTTGCATAATATTTTAAATCACTCTCGTACTTGACCATTGATTAGAAATGCATAAGTGTTCAAAACTGCAGATTAGCATTTGAGGCCTATTGCTGAAACACAGAACTGTCCAAGGTCGCTGTTGCTGAAACACAGAACTGATGCTGAAACACAAAGCTACTATACAGTCCGAAGTCGCAGATGCTGAAACACAGAGTTTCCTTATAGTCCGAGGTCGCAGATGCTGAAACACAGAGCTTCCTTATAGTCCGAGGTCGCAGATGCTGAAACACGGAGCTGTTACATAGTCCAGAGTTGCAGATGCTGAAACACAGAGGAAACCGCCAGGACCGACGATGCTGAAACACAAAGGAAGCTGTTACAGTCAGCGGTCAACAAAGCTATAACCGTCGCTCCTACACAAGAATGCCGACATAGTCAGAGCGCAATTCACATGGCTGAAACAGCCCGCGAATTGCAATGCTGAAACAACATCAACAACAACGGGAAGAAGTTGTTACACCAGTCGTAACAACAATACCTCATTCGGCTCCTGTAATAGCATTCTGTTGCGTGAGACTAGGACATCCTATGCTGGTTTAGAAAGTAGATTCGACTAAGGATAGGACTCAGATATGCATTGTAAATTATTGTATCGAAGGGATTTCCTCTTTAAATAAGAGGAAATCATCATTCGAGGGATCCAAGTTTTATGTATTGAAGAAGCTCCAGAGAAGAGGGACGTATTCCATTTCCAGATTGTAATATGATGTTTTGACAG
>ML794795.1:134128-173615 GCA_009831015.1 Picea engelmannii
TGCATAATATTTTACATCACTCTCGTACTTGACCATTGATTAGAAATGCATAAGTGTTCAAAACTGCAGATTAGCATTTGAGGCCTATTGCTGAAACACAGAACTGTCCAAGGTCACTGTTGCTGAAACACAGAACTGATGCTGAAACACAGAGCTGCTATACAGTCCGAAGTCGCAGATGCTGAAACACAGAGCTGCCTTATAGTTCGAGGTCGTAGATTGTGAAAAACCGAGTTGCCTTATAGTTCGAGGTCGCAGATGCTGAAACACGGAGCTGTTACACAGTCCAGAGTTGCAGATGTTGAAACACAGAGGAAACCACCCGGACCGACGATGCTGAAACACAAAGGAAGTCGTTACAGTCAGCGGTCAACAAAGCTATAACCGTCGCTCCTACACAAGAATGCCGACATAGTCAGAGCGTAATTCACGTGGCTGAAACAACCCACGAATTGCGATGCTGAAACAACATCAGCAACAACGAGAAGAAGCTGTTACACCAGTCGTAACAGCAATACCTCATTCAGCTCCTGTAATAGCATTCTGTTGCGTGAGACTAGGGCATCCTATGCTGGTTTAGAAAGTAGATCCGACTAAGGATAGGACTCAGATACGCATTGTAAATTATTGTATCGAAGGGATTTCCTCTTTAAATAAGAGGAAATCATCATTCGAGGGATCCAAGTTTTATGTATTGAAGAAGCTCCAGAGAAGAGGGATGTATTCCATTTCCAGATTGTAATATGATGTTTTGATAGATGAATAAAAGACTGCTTTGAGTATCCTTCTCTAGGTTTCTCGTTTCAGGGGAATCTTGTGAGAAGAGAGGGCCCACCTTCTTCACAAGATTCACCCATTAGTTTTAGAAGTGTGTTAGTACAATTTCTGCTTATGCTTTGGTTAACTTTTGTTTGCTGAAACACTGTCTTTAATGAATTCCGCTTTGCTGAAACACTACTGACTCTGTCTTAGTTTATTGAATGAAATTCGTAATTCTTTTTTATTAGCAATCTTGTGTAATGATTTTATGAGGCTAGCCAGAGATAGGGTTAAAGGTTCCTGCTCAGACAAGAAGGAATCAGAACATCCTGTCCTCTGTAGATTTCATTTAATTCTGCAAGTGTGCTAGCCAGAGAATTGGGTTAAAGGTTCTTGCTCAGACAGGAAGGAATCAGAACATCCTATCCTCTATATATTTCATTTAATTCTGCAAGTGTGCTAGCCAGAGAATTGGGTTAAAGGTTCCTGCTCAGACAGGAAGGAATCAGAACATCCTATCCTATGTATATTTCATTTAATTCTGCAAGTGTGCTAGCCAGAGAATTGGGTTAAAGGTTCCTGCTCAGACATGAAGGAATCAGAACATCCTGTCCTCTGTAGATTTCATTTAATTCTGCAAGTGTGCTAGCCAGAGAATTGGGTTAAAGGTTTCTGCTCAGACAGGAAGGAATCAGAACATCCTGTCCTCTATAGATTTCATTTAATTCTTCAAGTGTGCTAGCCAGAGAATTGGGTTAAGGGTTCCTGCTCAGACAGGAAGGAATCATAACATCCTGTCCTCTGTATATTTCCATTATTCCTGCAAGTGTGCTAGCCAAAGACTGGGTTAAGGGTCCCTGCTCAGAAAGGAAGGGATCATACTATCCTGTTCTCTGTAAACTTCAATTTCACAAGTGTGCTAAACAGAAACAAGGCTTAAGGTTCCTGCTTAGAAAGGAAGGAACTATATGGCCTTGTTCTCTGCTAGATAGAGTTATCTTTTTCTGCATTACTGTTTTCATGAAAGAGTGTCAGTACTGAAGTCTCTGTTTGAGAGTAAGGGTCCTGTTCTCTGGTTGCAGAATAATTGTTCTTTCCCATTGCAAGTGTTATTCTAATGTAATCCGGGATTCTTAGATTAATCTTTAAGATCTGCAATAGGGAAGTTGCTTTCCCGTGATTTAATTCAGAACTTCAGTTTATTTAAGCAAGTGTGATTAGTATAAGTTTATTTACTACAATTCTAAGTTGCTTTTGGAATTGAGCATATATAGTGCATGGTTATCTTTGAAATAAAAAGACTTCCATGGGTTGATAATTTATGTATCACTTGATTGTTTGAATCAATTAAGCAATTATAGTGACCAACAATATCAATCACTACAAAGCTTGGATATCAAAACATTTCAATATGCTTAGTACACATCAAAACCTACAGATATATTCGGCTAGCAGAAAATGCTAATACAAACATTCGAATTAATGCTAGCATTAATCGACGTTCAACCAATATAGAGGAAAAATATATGATTAAAAAAATACTGTCTACGAGAAAAACTTTGGATATGTTGCCATGTACTACATTGGGAATAACGAAGCCGACAATAAGACCTCCAATATCTTATCCAATCAGAGCAGTACATATATGTTATATGATTTTAATTCCATAGCTCCAACAATAGGTATTGTGCAAATTTTTCGGGTCAAAGGACAAACTAATATGTAGTCAACGCATTATCGATTGCTATAGTCCCTCTATGCCTATGACATAGACTAAAAAGACTATGACAATCAATACATGGTGTAGGATGTAACCATAATATTCATGTGTTATCCCTCATAATTTTAAAATGTGGTAATCAAGACAACTTTAAAGGATGAGAAAATAATTTTCAATTAAAAATTTAATAAAAAATAAAAAAAAAATAATAATGAAATTTATAATAATAACAAAATGATTAAAAACAACATTTTTATTTATTTATTTATGAAATCCATATATTTTTAAGAAAACTTTTTATATCTTCTTCATAATAATTTAAAAAGCATAAAAAAAAAACTTGATTTAAAGTAATATTTAATACAATGATTTACTATTATGAATTAAAATTATAAAACATTATGGTGAAAGGTTTGATTACCTTTCTAAATCATATTTTAGAATTTATGGTGAAAGGTTTGCTTACCTTCTAAATCATATTTTAGAATTGAAGCGTTTTTTTATAAATAGAAGATTTAGAATATATGGTGAAAAGTTTGATTACCTTCTAAATAATATTTTAGAATTGAAACGTTTTTTATAAATAAAAAATTATGAAATTGCAAAAGAATTATATTAAGTCTTATATTTTAAGATGGGAAGATCATGCTTCGGATGGGGTGTCACGTAGTCCAAGGGAGGCCACACAACCCTCCCACGAAATTTGTCATAAATATAGTTGACCGCCACCCCAAACCCCATTCTTGGATGGAGGGCGACAATAAAAGTTTGCAGAGGAAGAGATGATAGCTCCCCCGCGCCAGATTAATGGAGGCCTCGATGATTAATTGTAGGAGGGTGATGCTGAGTATGTGTGGTAGCAAAGCAGTCATGTCTGCCCCTTGGTTAACTATCTAGCTTGGCCATGACATTCACCACTTCTCCTCAGCGCTCTGTCTCCTTGCTCTGCCCAGGAATTTGGTTTTGGTACTGTCGGTTCTCTTGGTTTTGGTCCAGTTGGTTCTTCACCCCTGTGGCTCCACCATGCCGAGAGAGAGAGAGGAAAGCCCAAGCGAGGTCCTGCCTGGTAGAGTCATGCAACCAAGTAGAGATGCCTAGACAATTTGGAGAGAGCTCTGTCAATTGCCCAAACTCAACGAATTGTGTGGCACATACACCTCCAATGGCCTTCGTGGAGAAGGAATTCTTGGAGGAACCAATTCAGGTTCCACCAGAATCACTCCTCTACACGATCTCGGATAACTACTCACGCTCCAACACCCGTGTTGTTGTTATAGGAACAAAGGTGACCATGGATGGCGCGACTTGCATGGTTCAGGATGAATTCCCAGAGGAACCAATTCATGTTCCACCAGAGTCCCTTCTCCACACGGTCCCAGACCACATTCGACCCAACACCAGTGTTGTTGTTACAGGAACAACGATGACCATGGATGGCGCCACTTGCATTATTCAGGAGGAGTTCCTTACCGTTGCGCCTCCATAGCTGAACCCAGTTGAGGATTGCAACCAGACTCCACCCAACCTCTTCAGCTCAGAGAAACTGGAGCTTATATTTGACATCAAAGGTTATATGGTAGACCAACTCCATCGAGACACCCTCATTAGCAGCCACATCGACATGATGTTCGATGCCTTTTCGAACGCACCAGCCAAGCATAGGTGCCCGACCTGTGCGCAACCCTACGTGCTCAAGCCCAACAATGGCATCCTTCACAATGGTGCTTCAGATGGCAGGTTCCATTGTTCTCACAACCCCTCTAATGTCTAAATTTGCAACGTTCTCTGAGCATCACTGGCACGATGATGGAGCTTCTTTTCTTGTCAACCTAGTCTGGTACTCTTTTCATTTCTTGCCTAGTTTTAATTTTCAGAGTTTATTGGTATGTTTAGTTTATGCAGACAGTTCTGTCAGCACTACCAGCTTCCACCTGCTCTGGTTTCTAACAAATTGGCAGGGTAAGTGGCGAATACCCTTTTTTGGCCAAAATCATAATAGGCAACCACCTGTTTCGGTTTCCGCTAGTTTGACGGAACAAGTGGCAGGCCAGTGACATGTATCAATTTTGTACAATGACAACTCGTTAATACGAATTACCCCTTTTTTATTTAAAAAAAAAATATGAAAAGATCATAAAATGAACAATTTATGATATCCAATTCTACATCATGAAAAAAGTAGTGAACCAATTATGATATCCAATTTTATATTATGAAAAAAGTGCAGGGTTTTTTTTTTCTTTTCTTTAATATATATATATATATATATATATATATATATATATATATATATATATATCACAAGACGAACAATTTATGACATCCAATTCTACATCATGAAGAAGGTAGTGAACCAATTATAACATACAATTCTATGTTATGGAAAAAGGTAGTGAAAGTTATTGGTTTTTTCCTTCTTCTTTTATTTACTATAATCACACAAATGACTCTGTAAAATGAGTTTACAAAGTACTATGCGAAAATAATCACAATAAATATGTATATATGTAAATTGCCGAGATGCTATTTTTTTAATTGCACTTCTCAGTTCCCTTGTTTCAAATTGGAACCATGGTGAGTTATGACCCATCATTAAAAAATATATGACCTCTTCAACATGATCATAAAAAGGAATTCAAGGCATGATCATAACATCAATCCCACCAACACTAAACACCACTAACTGATGATTCTTCTGTCATTATTTGAGGAAATAAGTGGAATATACTTCAAACGTTTATGCTCATTTTAAATTAAAATACATTTATTTGTATATAATTAACATAACTTTGTATATAATTAAGATGGAATTATGAGTGTTAATTCAGTTTTTTTTGGATGGGAGTCGCGAAACATATAATTAACATAACTTTGTATATAATTAAGATGGAATTATGAGTGTTAATTCAGTTTTTTTTGGATGGGAGTCGCGAAACATATAATTAACATAACTTTGTATATAATTAAGATGGAATTATGAGTGTTAATTCAGTTTTTTTTGGATGGGAGTCGCGAAACATATAATTAACATAACTTTGTATATAATTAAGATGGAATTATGAGTGTTAATTCAGTTTTTTTTGGATGGGAGTCGCGAAACATCTTCTCACTTTGTCAATACATATTCTCAGTTTTCCAATTCGGGAGCCAAGCTTGATTAGTTAACCATTAATCTTATGCCCACTCCTTTCAATATTTCTGGATTTAATGGAGAAAGATGTGGAAACTAGGGAAAGGATATATGGAAATGAGCCACCAAAATTATGCAGCAAGAAGCCTGATGAAATCCTTTTGTGTGAGATGAGGATGGACGATGAAATTAAAGGTTTAGATGGTATGGAGGACTAGGGTGTTGGGTTGTGATAAAATTTACTCGACAGTTATAAGACAATTCTACTTTCTTAATTGTGGTTATGGTTAAGCATGGAAGTGGAGTGTTGATGGGCTCACTCTTCGAAGTAATGCTGGCTAGTAGTTGATCCACAAAAAGGTGGGAGTTTTTTCGAATGAAAATTTCAAGGTGGAGTTGACAATTTTTTTTACATGTAAATGGGAATACAACTATAGGACTTGCTTAGGCAGTACCTTGGGTAATTTTTTCCCAGTAATGTATAGACGTAAACCTAGGTGATAGGGGGGAGCATGCAGTATTCCTTGATACCCTGACTTTGAGGGAAGTTTCGTTGGTTTTGGTCATGGGAAAGGGGGATAAAGTTAGGTCAAGAGTAGTGGTTTTGGGCAGACAGTTTTGGTAGCATGTTGTTTTTTAGAGCCCATGGATTTCATACTCCATTGAAATTAGCCTAGGTAAAGTTTCACTTGGTTGGCTTGGTCAGATTTGGTTAAGGAAGTATATCTCTATTGGTTATAGTGATGGAGATATGGGATGTAGATTGTGGGATCCTACTTCCCAAAAAATCATCATTAACAGAGATATGTGCATGGAACAATCAAAAGTTGTTGAGGATCGCAAAGGGAGATTTGTTTGCAAACTCATGCAATCATTGTATGGCCTAAGGTAACCATGCAATGGTACAAGATCTATGATTCGTTAATGGCGAGACAAATTTTCTTAATAAGTGAGTATGATCATTTTGTTTATGTCATATTCATTATCTTCATGTTATTTTGATGATACGCTTGTTGCAATTAAAGCATTGTTGATATCAGTAGCTTAAAGGCTCAATTGGATGGGATGTTTCAAATGAAGGATCCATGAGGAACAAAACAAATCTTGGGCATAGAAGTATACAAAGACGGGAAAAATGGTAAGTTGTGGTTGTTCACAAGTCTATGGAGAAGATATTGGTGAAGTTCATCACGAACATTGTGAAATCGATAAATATCCCTTCAGCTTTACATTGTAAACTTTCTACAAGTTTATGTCCGTACAAGAAGGAAGAAAGGATTATATGTCTCGTGTACATTATGCAAGTACAAGGATGATGTCTTTGATGGAATGTATTTTACATGCAGTTGGTGTTGTTAGTGAATACATGGAAAAACCAGGTAAAGAGCATGGAAATGGATGCTTTGGTATCTTAGAAGCATGAGTATCACCTATAGTGGATGCAATGATTTAGTCTGAGGTTATGATGATAAGATTTCGACGAGAGGAGATATACCTCATGTTCAAGTTACCGATGGAGGTGGAGTGGTTCAAACTAGAGAAATATATATAGACATGTTCACATGTTAAAGCAACCAATACTGTTAGAGAAGCTGTGGTGAAGTGTTGACTTCTCTTGGCTTGGAGGATTGGTGATGATTAAATTTTTTGGGTGAGGTAGCACGAAAATTATTGTAAAGGTGGACATTGTTGGGTTGTAACAACAATTGCTCAGTGGTTAGTGGTTGTGGTTACACAAATTGTTTGGTTAAATGTCGAATCCCTTGAGATGCTTTGACAATGTAAACCTTGTTTTCTTCACCATTTCCCCCAAACACTATGTTCATGTTTGTTCTTTTATCTTCTTCTATGTTTATAGATTTTGTTTCCCAACCCAATCCTAAGAGAGGGGGGTAAAATAGGTTCCCAAACTTCATTGAATGAATCCGATGATAATGGGGGCTAGGTGTTTTACTTTATTTCATTTTGCATTTCTTCCAGTAATTCTTTATATCTGAAATTATGATTGGTTTTTCTTATATCTTTAGTTACTTTATTATACGTCATTAAATAAAAGAGATTGTATAATTAGAGACTCGCTTTATATATAGTTATTTATTGAAGGCAGTCATTCTCTATATAACAACCCAACAACATTTTCATCCCTGCAATCAAAGATTCAACGGTCAGGTTTGAAACCCAACTACTTGCATGCAAGCTTATTCAGAAGTGCCGAAAGGAGGAATGTTCTATCAGGTTCATTATCATGTTTGAGCATTGCGTTGAGGGGCATGAGATGGCTTGGGCCCCTTACCTATTTAAAGAATTCTTCGCTGATTTTTTGAATCCTCAGGATGAGGTGAAGGAATTTCGTTATAGCCAGGTCCTTTTATTACTGGGCATGACACTCTGGAAGCCACCCGCCGTATTTGAAATCAATATGGCTACTGCCCCCTCATTTCTAGCTCCTCGATTCTTACAAATCCAACATTCCAAGGATCCTAAGGCACATGATGCCATTTCTAAATCTTTCAAGAAATGGTACACCCAATTGATCAATGCTTCTACTGAGCGAGTCCACATCCCGTCCCACATCTTCAACAGGTATGAGCATCATCTTCGATTCATATGTAATTTCCATAATGTGGTGACCTTTCACCACGTAACTACATGCATAACGAAATCCATGCCTCTATTCTATATTACATAGAGGGATATTATAATGGGAATTGAATAGTGGTCATCCAAAGACCAACCTCCTTTCTCAGAAATACAATCTGAATTTGAAATCTAGAAAATGAATTCCCATGAACAACACAAGCTTGTGACTGACTGGGATGACAAAGCAAAAGAGCCCAAGAGTACAAAATCTCCCAACTCCGCTACACACTCTCAAAATGCCAGTGAGTCTAATGTGGACACTGTAGCATATAAAAAGTGAAAGTGGTCATCCCAGACTCAAACCCCAACTCAGATAAACATTGAATCTGGGTCCGAACGAGATCCCTCTCCTCCACCACGACCAACCCCTATTGTAGAAGAAGCCACATTTCCTGCATCCCAGTCCAAACCATGATCCGGGTCCAGTAAAAGACAATGTACATCATCCCATAAGAAAACTGAGGAGGATTCCTCCACTCAAATCCAGTAGGTTGTAAAAATAATGAAGGATATTCACGTGCAGTTGGATAGACAACAAGACTCCCAAAATGAAATGATCAAGAATATGCATATTCTGGGACAATAATTTTCCCTGCATTCCCTACCAAAATCTCCATCCTCAACTAAACCATCCATCAAGTTTTCATGAGCCAGTCCTCACTGAGTGCTCAGTGTCGATCCACTCACAGTCATCCCTTCAGTCTCGACAATAAATGAAATGGATTTGTCACAGGTCCCTACAACGAAAATCCATAACTTTATCACTACCATGGTCCACCGTCTTGAAGAACGCCATCAATCAATCAACTAGGAGTAGGCCCAACTATGCCTCCACTATGAACAAGAAATTTCCAGTCAATACCCCATGCAATCCCAATTACAACAAGAATCCTGTGTGCGTCAGAAGTTGAAGAGGCCCAAAACACTTTATGAGACTTAAACATTGTTGAAGTGGTTGCACATGTAGAAACATAGGGCCAAGATGCGACCATTCCTAATGACCACACCAAAATGATCATTTCTCCAAACAAAGCCTATTCCTAGGTATCCCAACATGAACAGGTGCAACCAAAACTCCTAGCCCCATAGAAAATGAAAGTGGTCGATGAGCATGTTCAACCTCTACAGTCCCAAAATCTCGAACTTCGGGCACAACTACAACAATGTCAAAATAGACAGTTGATGAGATATTTCCCCCATGATTATGGGTCGAAATTGCAACAGATCAAGAATGTATGGAGATGATAGAAATATTCCCTCCAATACAAGCACACAAAACTGAAAGAATAAATACTTTACAAGGAGAAGTTAGAGAAGGAAGAGGGAGAAAGGGTGTACCTTAAGTCTCCTGTTTGATGTCGATCCCACTCCTTGCTCTCAATGAGCTCTAGATCCTTTGTTGGAAGGAACCTGCAAAATGGACACAATACAAGATCTGCTACAGAAGTATTTACACGATCAAAGGGTATACATGTCATATATCATATTCAAGGTAAAATTAATAAGAGAAAACATACAATAAACACATGATGGGAGGGAAATAAAACTCTTCTATTAACACCAAATCAGAAAGGTAAGTTACAACCTTGTCTCTCCTTTGTCACCACCTTGAAGCCAACTATCTGAGTTCCTCTAAGAATCCCTCAAGCATTGACTCAACCACTATACTCTTCCTTGGATGGCCCAAATAGGGATAAGAATACACCCAATATCCATATAGATAAGAAATAGATGTTGGAAAATGAGTTTTTAGGAGTAAGGGGGTGTTGTTGAGAGGATTATAGGAAAGGGAGGCTTGCTAGATGTTGGCAACATAAAATTGCACCAAGGGACTTTCCCTCTCCTTAGCCCTCAATGGTGATTTTATCTCTTCCCCAAGAGGTTGAGGGAGTTGGATTATGTTGTGTATGGGCATGAGGATGTTGGGGAACGAGCCCAACTGAAAGCCTGCTTGAAAACACATTTTTTTTTTTTAATGATTTTTGAGGGCATCCACGGGTTGCAAGATGGAGAGTCATGAATGTTCGCGTATTACACTAGGGAAACCCACTGATATGCTCATAAGGCATGTTTTTTAAATGATTTTGGAGAGGCAACTTGGGAAAATGTCTAGCAAGCTCTGGGAAAGGGTTAGGCCATGGGACAAATGCATAGGTGTGGAATTTTGTGCTATAACAGATGCCCTCTAATGTGTGAGGTCAGAAGGGCAAGATGATGGCCAAAATCCATTATAAAATATGAGAGGTGAGGATGCATTGAAGTACCCCTGAAGGTTCCCGAACAACTGATTCAAGAAAAATAACTGTCAACAAAGATCAAGCAAGGGTTTTTCTTCCCAAGTTGGGCATACCCATGATCACGAGTGATATAATCATGGCTTCCAAAGCAATTACATTGGGGTTCCATGGTACATATGAAAGTATGACTAATGTCCATGGTCACAAACAATACATGGTGGATCTGTGTGATAAATGTGAAGTAGCAATCATGGCCACGAAGAATACACAATGGATCCATGTCAAAGTAGATCGTAGCCACATAAAGATACACAGTGGAGCTATGTCTCAAGATCAAGAACAAAGAATATTTGGAACCAAGAGAATGAACAAATTGATCCTCTACAAATAGCAATGTCTTTGAGGTGGCACCATATGATTTGGGAAGGAGCACAAAATATGTGGTGCTCGTACGTCACCTAAAGTCTTCATAACAATCTGTTGTGGTACAAGTCTACACTATCTGAATAGATGTGTTTAAGTTGAACAAAGTGAGACATCGTTTGATTTCCATTCATTGATGTATACCATTAACAAACGCGAGACAACCCATCGATGATGATAATGGGAGTCAAGGTACCATGGTATAATATAACAAGTGTGAACAAATGAGCTGGCATCAAACACCTGGTAGAATCTATTAGCACCAGAAGTCACTCCTGGATTGTAGCAGGAGTAAGCCTTATACCCATCAATTTTATGTCATGAAAGTAAATGGGGGTGGTCGAATGGATGCAGACCCAAGAGAATATCGTTTTAACTCAGAAAACTGGGCCAAGCATGCACGAGAAGGTGAGGTCCTAATCTAACTTTCATTAGTAAGTTGAATTTAAGGTGCGCAGATAGAAGACTTGGTGAGAAGATGAACGAGACTTCTATGGGCATCCGACCTTCTAGCAGCTCGGGGAAGAAAAACATGACACTAAAATATGTCAAACTGACACAGCGACAACAACACAGTGATGGCTCGACTGGATCTTCCAATTCCGAGCATTGTAATACTGTTGTAAAAGATTGACTGGATCCTCCAATTCCAAGATATTCAATGTGAGAGGGAAAGGTAACACATGAAACTAACTAAAACTAGTGTAAATATTGTAGTGATCAACCATACATCATCCTACAACATCACGACCCTCGATTAGATCCTCCAATTCTGAGTGTCTTAATATAGTGTTTACAGAGATGGAAAGAAGCTGACTTTCATTAAACATGAAGTCTCAAATACAAATGCATAACCAGGTAAACCAATGCTTCATCAAAACTATACAATACGGGAGCCTAGCTCAACCATCGACGACATTAACAAAAATGGTAAAAACGCCTCTAAATACTTGGAACTGGCTTAGCTGCTGAAGACAAGATCACGACCTGAGTTTAATGATTTGCGTTGACGAGCTTCTCTGTCAGGTTGCACATGTAGACGATGGTCATATTGCCCATGCAGTCGGTTGTCAGACACAATCTTTGTCAGGTTGGACTGACAATCACCTTCTACGCTTTGTCTCTTTCTGGCCTTCTATTTATGGAAGGAGACGATGTTCAACCACCGTCAACTACCTCAATAACTGATTTCTAGGGCTCAGGTAAGGCCCGGTCAATTCTTCTCTTGGACAATGTGGTGACCTTTCCTTAGCCACTGCTACTTTGCTGGAGTGCTATGAGGGGGCCTAACCTGCGAACGTGGACGAGGATTTGACAGGGAGGCATATGACACCAACAATGTGAAGGTGAGACGAGGGGTGCTAAGGTGGAAGCACCAAGTGATGGAGGCATGAGGGTTGTGACACCAGATGAGAAGTGCCACAGGAAAATGGATAGGACACAGGTGGAAGTGGCATGGAGCCTGGGGGTACAGGTGTCGGGAGATAAGAGGGACGAAGGAAAAGGGGACATGACACCTGGGAGAGTAGAGGACATGTATATGGTGGTGAAAGGTAGGAGGGAAGTGAGAGACGTGATAGAGTAATAGGAGAGATAGAGTGGGGGACACTTGTCACCAGGAGGTGAAGGTGGTAAGCGAAGGAGGAAGTAGTAAGGGGTTTTAGGGGGGTCCACACGAAACTGCCCATATCAGACCCCCCCCCCCTCCCAATTAAAGGCGGAACGATGAGGGGGGGGGTCCGGAATTGGACCCTATCCGTAGATCTGGGTGCATAGATCTTGGCTGCCTAGATCCACACACTTCTTAAACCATATGCACTAGATCGCTAAGACCTAGGAAAAGTGGGTTTTTGACCCATTTCTTTCTCTCTTTTTGCCAAAGGGGGTCACTTCATAGGGAAAACACTCCCCTACATGTTTATGTGATAACATTAGGCTCCATGGGGGATGGCACGCCCCCTGTAGGCTGCCAATAACTCTTTTGTAGATTCAATGCCTTGCTGTTGGGCTATGGAGTCACTTATTAAACTGAAAAACAAACATGAAAACAATATTTACAAATACGGGAGAGTCACGTATGGCTCAAAAGAAAAAATTCTTTAGAAAATGCCCGTTCATAGGGCCATTGAAAACTTCCTCACCCTCCAAATCCTGCAACCTGTAGGTATTATTTGAAAATACTTCAAAGATTTTGAAGGGCCTGATCCACAGAGCTTCAAACCATCTGTGTTTGCCTCTGTCCTTTCTGGGTGCATCCCACTTAAGCACTATATCTCCCAGTTGGAAACATTCCTTTTTGACCTTCCTATCAAAGGCCCGCTTGATCTTCTGTTGATGATCATAGGCTCTATCCATTACCTTCTCTCTGGTCTGCTGCACTTCCACCAGTTGATGAATTCTTCTGATCATATTGTCTGGCTCTCCTTCATAATCCTGAAAATTTTTTGCTACAGGCATAGCCAATTGAGTGGGAAATACGCCTTCTGTCCCATAAACAAGTTGGAAAGAGGAGTTGCCTAGGGACCTCTTGGTTGTCACTCGATCAGACCACATAGTGAATTTAAGTTTTGAATCCCAGGCCTTCTTATTATCTTCCAATGTTCTTTTAATGAGCTTGATCAGACTTTTATTGGAAGACTCTGCCATTCCATTACCTTGAGGATAATAGGGAGTGGAATGAATCAGTGAAATCTCAAACTACTCACAGAACCTAACCAGAGTCTCAGATTTGAAAGACATGGCATTATCAGTGACAATTCTGTTGGGAAAGCCAAACCTTGCTATGATATCCTCCAGGAAGCTGATGATAACTTTGTGTGAAGCACTCCTAGTGGGGATAGATTCAATCCACTTGGTGAAATAATCTGTTGCAGTCAAAATCCATCTGTGTTGACCACTTGAAGCAGGATGAATCTCTCAAATGAATTCCAACCCCCGTTGTTGAAAGGGTGCTGAAGCTACTATAGGCTTTAATGGCAGAGATTTGAGCTGCTGCTTTCCTGAGAACTTTTGGCATTTGATGCAGGCTTTGACCTTTTTGCAGACATCAGTGAACATAATGGGCTAGTAGTATCCAACCCTGAGAATTTTGTAGGTTGTGGTCTTCCATAAATGATGTCCCCCACATAGACTACTGTGAAAGTCAAACATAATTGTCTAGGCCTCCTGTGGATCCAGACATCTCAGAATCATTCCCAGGGAGTCTTTCCAATATATGACTTGGTCAATGAGGTATTCCCTGATCTCTTTGAGTTTTAAAGCTCTTGCCTTGCTCTTCCCCATTCCATCGGGAGGTTTTAATTCTTGTAGAAAATATATAATGTCTCTATACCAGGTGCATTCTGCTAATAGTAAGCCGTCATGAGGACTTTTGTCAGACAACTCAGCCTGCTGATCGACTGAGTAATCATTGATGAAGTTAACCCCCAAGGCTTTACAATTAGATTCAACCAACAACTTGGTTAAACCTTGCCCTTTAACTAGCTTGGTGGGATTTATTTCCAGATCAAACCCAAGGATTTTTGCAATCCATTTGCTCCTCTTTCCATCTATGTCAGGTTGAATAAGAATCTCCTTCACAGAAGATGAAGGGACATATGCAATGATTTTTGAATGCAAAACATAAACTCTAAAAGCTTTAAGGGCCTTCACCAACGCATATGCTTGCTTCTCCATGATTTCATATTTGACCTCAGCATCCCTCAATGCTTTGCTGAAAAAGGAAATAGGTTTCTCCAATTTTGCATCATTTTTCTGTAGTAGGACAACAACCACTATATCAAAGGAAGCAAAAGAAAAGATCAAGAAGTCTTTGGAATAATTAGGACTGATAAGCACATGTACCTCAGTCAATGCCTTTTTGATTTGGTCAAAAGATTCCCTAGGTTCAACAGTCCATTTCACTTCATTCCCCTTCCTCAGCATGGATGTGATGTGTTTTACCAACTCAACAAAATTTGAGACAAACCTCCTGAGGAAGTTAATCTTTCCCAGGAAAACCTGGACCTCATTTCTAGACCTAGGAAGTGACAAGGTCTGAATTTCCTCCACCCTGTTAGGATCAATTCTCACTCCCTCTGCTAATACTATATGGCCTAATAAATTTCCCTCCTTCATAGCGAACAAAGATTTCTTGGGATTTAAGGAAAGGCCAAACCTTCTGCATTTCAAGAAAACCTTCCTCAAATGACAATAATGCTCTTTATCGGATTTGGAGAATACTGTGATGTCATCCAGGTAGATGACTACAAAATTGATCTTTCTCCCCAATGAAGGCTATGTCCATGGCTTGCTGAAATGTTTCCCCTGCATTCATCAATCCAAAGGGCATTTTGGCATACATAAATGTTCCCTAAGGAGTGGTAAAGGTTATTTTTTCTCTGTCCTCAGATAGGACTGATATCTGATTGTAGCGAGAAAATCCATCAATCATGGATATCCTGGATGCACCTGTTACCCTCTGCAATATATGTTCCATCTTAGGCAGGGGGTAATTGTCCTTCTTTGAGCTTCTGTTCAGGTTCTTGAAATTGACACAAAGTCTGATTTCTCCACTCTTTTTCCTCACTGGGACCAAATTGGCCACCCACTCTGAATACCTCAAAGGGACTATGATTTGCGCATCCAACAACTTCTTGACTTCCCTTTCCATGACAGGCAGTAACATGGGGTTAATCTATCTTAGCTTTTTCCTAAAAGGCTTAGCCTCTTCCTTTAGGGGAATCTTGTGCTCAATGAAAACTGTGTCATATGTCTTGAGGTCTTCATAGGTCCAAGCAAAAACACCAACAAAATCCCTCAATAGTTTAGCATATTCATCCTTCTGTTCTCCTGTTAAGCTACTTGACAACTTGATAAACTTTGGCTCATTCTCTTTGCCAATGTTACATTCGGTTGTATCGGAATTATCATCTGAGATTTTACCTTTTACTGCCACATCATGGTTGTCAAAAATCCTTTCCAAAGGAACTAATCCCTTGGGAATGTGATTGCTGGGTAATTGCACAATATGATGATCAACAATCTTGTTCAGAAAAATATCAACATCAGGATCGGCTTTAGAAGCAGGGTCTTGATCAATGTGCAATGCTGAAAACTCTTCCACTGTCTCCAGGAACCTTTTAATTTCAAGATCATCCTCAAACACCTTCCAATGCTTAACATTGTCAGGTATAGAGGGCATGTATTTCACTTCTGTATCATACTTGAGCCTAGGTGGCAGAGGGATTCTAAAATTGCTTGCTGAAACAACTAGAGAATCAGCCACAATGATTTCTCCCCTTGGAATGAATGATATATTGAAAGCTAGGAAAAAAATGTCAATGAGGTCCCATGCTTCATTTCTGTAGCTCCTAAGCTGAGGGTGTTTGGCTTGATAAACATTCTTGATCTGCTGGATAACTAGCTCAACATCTCCAAACACAAAGATGTCTTTAATTCCCATGTCCTTTGCATCTCTCAAGCCCAAAACAAGAGCTTCATACTCTACCACATTATTAGTGGCTTCAAATTCTAATTTGTATGACAAAGATATCATTTCCTGAGCAGGGGAAACAAAAACTATCCCAACCCCAACACCATCCTTAGAAAAAGCCCCGTCAAAGAAAATTTTCCACACAGAGATGATTGGTGGAGAACTTTCATGGGGGGGAATTGGCTGCTTTTTGAGTTGAAGAGGGGCCTCAGGGGTGTTGGTAAGCTGCAACAGGCTGGATCCTAAGTTAGTGTCAAAAGAAAATTTGGGATGATTGGTAGGATCTACCTCATCACTGACAATGTAGGCTAGCTGAGCTTCTCTGTACAATCTTCAGTGCTCCCCTCCAAAGACTAGAATGGTTGCATATGTGAGGTCCATATATAATGTTCCCTCGAGCTTTTTAATCCAAGATATTGACAATAGCATGCCAAACTTGGGGGGAACATCAACTACCACAATGTCCATGGCCACGCTCTTCATGGGCAGCTGAAACATGGTTACCACCAGATCTTCGATGACAAAAAGATATTGCACCCTCCTTGAATCGAAAGAGTACAAATCATGATAGGCATTTGTTACTTCCAGCCCGAGCTCTTCCATAACTATTTTAGGCATGAGGTTATGGGAAGCCTGTGAATCCATCAAGCAATTATGCAACACCTTATCATGTATGTTCAGGGATGTGTAGAAAGGAGGGGATGAATCTTCTCTGTCTTCTACCATAGGGCCTAAGATGACTACGGGCTTTTCATCTTGGAGATTCATTGAGTCCGAGGAAAGATGAGGTGGCTCGGACTGTAGCAGTTTAGAGAGGGATCTTTTGAAATCTTTGTGTTTAACTAACTCTGAAATGGGGACAAGGATTCTGATTTTTTGGATTTCATGTTCATAGTTAAAGGAGGAAGGAGGCTTAGGAATTTCCCTTACCTATGGGACAGGGTCTTTGGCTATTGGTGTGATATTCCGAGTTTTCTTTTCTTTGGTAGTGTTTGCTGCAGGCTTAGCATGTTTTTCTGCCATGAGAGGCTGATCAGGAATGTCAGACTTCCCTTCTTTCCTTTTTGATCCAAGGTTATATTTATTGGGACTGGTACTGTCTTTCCTCCCTTTACTCAACTCATTTATTTTTCTATTCATGAGGGATTCTTCATATGCAGATTGAGTCAAATGGGGAAAAGGGGAGGTGTCTTCAATACAATAAATTTCAGGGTCCAAATCCTCTTCCTCCTTCTCTTCATCATCAACCAGGTTGTTTTGAAGAGGGGGTTGAATCCTCTGATCATCCCTATCTCTGTTCCTTTGTTCCCTTGGCATAATCCGAGGAGCGTGTATGTTTGGCCTTATGAAGTTTCCTCTGTTATCAATGTTTTGAGGATTTGTGTATGTCTACTTTCCCTCTATTTTAATTTTCTCCATCTCTGCAGTCAAAGACTTTACCATCTTGGTCAATTCATCTACTTGAGGGTGATCTATAGGAGAACCAAAGGTCGAGGCCTCATATCTCCCTCTTCCTTTGTCTCTGTCAGATTTACTTATGAGCTTATTAACTACCAACACATTGGATTCTACTTCCAAGGTTGTATCTTTCATGTTAGCTAAAGAAGTAGCTCTTCTTTCTCTGAGTAAGAGGTAGAAATTAGGGTCAAAGGCACTAGCATAAGTGATTTTGGTGGAGGCTTCTGATGGTTTTATTTCAGCAAGGATCTTATTGTACATTTTATTGAATCTTTTGGAGAAATCAGAGATAGACTCTCCTTCCATTCTTTTCAAGGATCCAAACTCTGTCATGTAATACATGAAATCTTTTTTTATCTCCCCACTGTCTCAAGAAGGCATTATCTAGAGCCTCAATCCCAACAATATATCCAGGGGTAAGTCCCCTAAACCATTTCCTAACCTCACCATTAAGACTCTGAACAAAGAATCTCATCCAGACATCTTCATTTTCAATGTTCAGGTTGTCTACATAACTGTAGAAGGCAACAATGTGCTCTTCAACAGTTATGTCCTCCTCTCCAGTGAATTTAGGCATATACTTCAAGTAATCTCTAGCAGGGAGAGGATTCATGGGCTGAGGTAGGATTAAGGGGGCATACCTGGCAACCACTATGGCATCCATTCTGTTTACAGGGGGATTAGCACCTGCCATAGGGATAAGAGGTGGAGGAGAATGGGTTCGACCAGGAGAAATTGGAACTGAGCTTACAGGAGGAAAGGGAAATCGCAGGGAATTTGGAGAACGAGCTTTAGGGATTAAAGGGACAAAAGTTTCCCTTTCTTCAGTAGCAGTAGTAATAGGAGGAGGGGCGGTAAAATCCGAGGTAGGAAAACATTCTGAGGTGCTGGGCATAAACTAGAGTACAACCTCAGGAGAAAGGGGAGTGACAAGGCTTTCTCCTTCCAATCCAAGACCAGGAGGAGAAAACTCAGCAGGAACACTCCCAAACTTCAGTCTTTGGGAAAATCCAATAGAAGGCAACGAAACATAATGAGATGCATGGGTTGGAGTTCCTATAGGACAATGAAAATCATCAGAAATACCTGGTTTAGCAGTAGAAGTACCTCCTCCAAAGGCCTTTCTATTTCTGATAATCTTCTCTGGGTCGGCTTTAGGTGTCGCTAAAGGTAGCTGTGGAGTAGACCTTGTATGTCTACCTCTAGAAGTAATGATTTAAACAGTGGAGTCGCCTGTGGGTTTGCATCAATGAAGTTGCCACAGTGGAGTCGCCAGGTGCAGAGTAGAAATATTGGAGGGCTTTGATGCTTGATGCACCTTCAAAATCAAAGGCTCAATGTTGTTCAATCCCGGGGAAAATCTTCAACTTCGTGCCCGACAACGACGCCATAAATGTTAGCACCAGAAGTCACTCCTGGATTGCAACAGGAGTAAGCCTGATACCCATTAGTTTTATATGTCACAAAAGTAAATGGGGGTGGTCGAATGGATGCAGACCCAGGAGAATATCATTTTAACTCAAAAAACCGGGCCAAACATGCACGAGTAGGTGAGGTCCTGATCTAACTTCCGTTAGTAAGTTGAATTTAAGGTGAGCAGATAAAAGACTTGGTGAGAAGATGAATGAGACTACTATGGGCATCCAACCTTCCAAAAGCTCGGGGAAGAAAAACAAGACACTGAAATATGTTGAGCTGACACATCTACAACAACAAAGTGATGGCTCGACTGGATATTCCAATTCCAAGCTATTCAATGTGAGAGGGAAAGGTAACATAGGAAACTGATTAAAACTGGTGTAAATATTGCAATGATCAACCAGACATCATCCTACAACATCACGAGCCTCAACTGGATCCTCCAATTCCGAGTGTCTTAATATTGTGTTTACGGAGATTGAAAGAAACTGACTTTCATTAAACATGGAGTCTCAAATACAAATGCATAACCAGGTAAACCAATGCTTCATAAAAACTATACAATATGGGAGCCTAGATAAACCATTGATGACACTAACAAAAATGGAAAAAACACCTCTAAATACTTGGAACTGGCTCAACTACCGAAGATGAGATCATAGCTTGAGTTTAATTCTTTTCATTAACGAGCTTCTTTGTCAGGATACACACACAAACAATGGTCATACTACCCATTTAGTCGGCTGTAAGACGCAATCTTTATCAGGCTGGACCGACAATCACCTTCTGCACTTTGTCTTTTTCTGGCCTTTTATTTATGGAAGGAGACGACGTTCAACCACCGTCAACTACCTCCATAACTGATTTCTAGGGATCAGGTAAGGCCCGGTCAATTATTCTCTTGGACAATGTGGCAGCCTTTCCTTGGCCACTGCTGCTTCAATGGACTGCTATAAGGGGGCCCAGCCTGCGAATGTGGACAAGGATCTGACATGGAGGTAGATGGCGCCAACAATGTGAAGGTGAGATGAGAGGTGTTGAGGTGGAAGCACCAGGTGATGGAGACACGGGGGCTATGACACCAGACAATAAGTTCCACAGGAAAATGGATAGGACACAGGTGGAAGTGGGATGGAGCTTGGGGGTACAGGTGTCGGGAGATAAGAGGGACAAAGGAAAAGGGGACATGACACCTGGGAGAGTAGAGGACAAGTGTGCGATGGTGAAAGGTAGGAGGGAAGCGAGATATGTGACAGGGGAATAGTAGAGACAAAGTGGGGGACACTTGTCACCAGGAGGCGAAGGCGGCAAGCGGAGGAGGAAGTAGTAAGGGGTTTTAGGGGGGCCCACACGAAACTGCCCATATCAGACCCCCCCACATTAAAGGCATAACGGTGGGGAGGGGTCTGTAATTGGATCCTGTCTATAGATCTGGGTGCGTAGATCCTGGCCGCCAGATCCACGCACTTCTTAAACCATATGCGTTAGATCGCTAAGACCTAGGAAAAGTGGGTTTTTGACCCATTTCTTGCCCTCTTTTTTCCAAAGGGGGTCGCTTCATAGGGAAAACAACCCCCTACATGTTTATGTGATAACATAATCTATCGAGCATGGGACATTGATGTATTCCCACTGTCGATAGCAAGGGAACCTGCCACTAATGATTGGAAGCCCTAAGGTACCCAAAATAACTCTATATCCCTCTCCCAAAGCAAGATGTGTCGTATTCAATGGGAAGAGATCCACTAGAAGGAATGCATTAAGGAATCCTCCATCAACCAACACGAGTAGTGGTGGAAGGCCAAAGATTTGTAAGAAATTGGACGAAGAGACTGATATTCGTGATGATGAGATGGACTTGACCAACTCGAGAATGCTGACTTGCAAGTTCAGGAACTAGACTTAGTTTGAAACTTTCCCTTGAACATAAGCACGACAGATTATGTGAATTAGGCAACATGAATGTACATTAGGATACATTTGTGACACATGAGGCATAAAAAAACACTCCATATAGTTGGAAGAATAGCTAACCGGGGGTGATATAACTCAACAACGAGAAAAATTCCCCTAAAGCCATATGAGAACCAATGATGAGATATTGACTCAAGATTGTGCTTTGTTCAATGGTGACAAAACTGTTGCCAATAAAAGAGATAGATGTTTCCCCCCCTCTTTTTGGTTTTTTAATTTTTTTGTCTTTTACATATTATAAAAGCCTAAAAAAGAATAAAAGAATGCTATTGTACAATTGAGGAAACAAGTGTCGTAGGAAAGAAAACTAGTTCTGTAGCGCATGGAACATACTTATGCTTAATGCAAGGAAGCATGTGCAAGATAAGGACACCAAGGGGATGTTCCCTCTAGGGATAAGGTGTCAAGTCGCAAAGGCATAAAATGCAAGGCTGGGGATAGTAGGCATGTATACGAAATTGGTTCAATGACAACATGTTGAAGCCGACATAAGGCTAAAAAGCATGAGCAGTCAAAATGTAATGCAATTACAACTCAACTTTAGGAAGTAAACCTCCCATGATTGTATTTTTCGTAATTTTAGTCTCCAGGGACCGAAAAAGAATAAAATAATACCAGGGAGAACTCTTCTCACCCATAGTCGTCCAGAGTATTCCTTTTTCGTAGATAGTCAGTTCATTCTGGAAAAAGGTTAAACTTATATCTAAAAGACGTCTCTTCAAATCCATTTTACGAGTGTGATAGAGACAAGATCACTCGACTATCTTTTCATATTTAAGGATTTTGAAAAGATCTTGACTATGAACTCCCTCGTCCTTTTTCATAAATTTAGTCTTCTGAGCCCAAAAAATTATAAAACAAAACAAACGACAACTCTTCTAGTCCGTAGGCCAGAGTATAATTTTTTCGTAATCAGTCTATTCAATCTTAAAATTGGGTAAACTTGTGCTGAACAAATGTTCCTTCAGGACCGTTTAATGAGTGTAAAAGGAACAAGGTCACTCGACAATCTTTTCAATTTCAAGGAGTCTGAAAAGAGCTTAACTATGGACTCCATAATGCCATTGTGAGCAACATGTAAGGAAGGGAGTCCCACAGATATTTCCCCCGTGATTATGGGTTGAAATCAAAAGATCAAGACTGTATGGAGAAGATAGAAATATTCCCTCCAAGACAAGCACACAAAACAAAAAGAATAACTATTTTACAAGGAGAAGTTAGGGAAGGAAGAGGGAGAAAGGGCATACCTTGAGTCTCCCATTTGATGTCGATCCCACTCCTTGCTCTCGTGGAGCTCTAGATCCTTTGCTGGAAGGAACCTACAAAATGGACACATCACAAGAGCTACTACGGAGGTAGTTACATGATCAAAGGGTATACATGTCATATATCATATTCAAAATAAACTTAATAAGATAAAACATACAATGGACACATGATAGGAGGAAAACAAACTCTTCTATTAACACCAAATTAGAAAGGTAAGTTACAACCTTGTCTTGCCTTTGGCACCGCCTTGAATCCAATTGTCTGGGTTCCTCTAAGAATCCCTCAAGCATTGAATCAACTGCTATACTCTTCCTTGAATGGCCTAAATAGGGATAAGGATACATCCAATAACCATATAGATAAGAAAGAGATGCTGGAAAAGGAGTTTCCCAGAATAAGGGGGTGTTGCTCAGAGGATTATAGGAAAGGGAGGCTTGCTAGATGCTGCCAGCATAATCTTGAACCAAGGGTCTTACCCTATCCTTAGCCTTAAATGGTGCTTTTATCTCTTCCTTAAGAGTTTGGGGGAGTTGGATTCCATTGTGTATAGGCATGAAGACATTGGGGAACAAGCCCAACCGAAAAGCCCGCCTGAAAACACAATTTTTATTATTTTATTTTTGATTTTTGAAGGCATCCATGGGTTTCAAGATGGAGAGTCGTGCATGTCCATGTATTGCACTAGGGAAGCCTGCAGATATGCTCATAAGACATGTTTTTAAATGATTTTGGAGAGGAAACTTGGGAAAACGTCTAGAAAGATTTGGGAAAGGGTTAGGCCATGTCACAAATGCATATGTGTGGCATTTTGTGTTATAATAGAGACCGCATTCCATAGGCATATCGCTCAGGCCACAACAACCATTCAGGAAGGTCAACACTATGCCCAAAGTTTCACCGATTTGATCAATCTAAGATTTAACTTGTGGTATCATTTACAGATCCCTCTCAAGCTCACTACTCTCTATGATAAGGTTCACACAACATAGGTTGAGGTCACACAAAAAAAACATGACGTGGGTTCTTTGCCTCCAAGGGAGCGCGTCTCCGTGATGCTTTCCATTGCAACAAGAATGAAGGAGATCACTACAACCTAGGCTAAGCAGTAGACTATGCAAGAGTTGATCACTTCTCTGGATGATAAGGCATTGGTTTGGTATACTCAACTCTCCGATGTACAAGTTGCTGCCATTCCTAGCATCGAGAAACTCAACAACACACACCCAAAAACCTCTCAGGTCATAGCCATGGACGTTGAGGTAGATATTCAACTTAAAAAAGATCTCTAGGGCTACTTGAATGAGTCAGAGTGCCAATATAAGGACTTTGTGGAAGAATTCAAAAGCATTGTGTCATTTGTTGAGGTAGTAATTCAATGTGACAGTTGGCTCAACGATGGGCCAAGTAATAGTGGTGGGGGCCTATTAGCACCCAAAATTTTGGGTTCATTTCACATGCGCTTAGAAACAAATTTTTGTACACTCATTCCAAAGTTTTGTGTGTGCCTAAGGTAATGCACAAAGAATGAAAAGGAGTGCGTGCTAGACCGAGTTTTGATAGTGCGCGATAGGACTAAAATATTATGAAATGCATGCCAGTCCTAGTTTTGATGTGCACCAGAAATAAAAAAGATGCAAATCAGAATCAAGAAAAGAATCATAGTTAAATCCTCTCAAATGATTACTGCCAACAACACAAAGGAATGCAGGCAAGTGCCAGAAGTGCGTGAGGCAATTTGTCAGTAGAATGAGTGGAGAATAATAGAAAGAGACAAAGATCTCGAGTAGAGAAATATATAAAAGGAAGCAAGGATAACAGAAATGGGGTTGGATAGATAGTTGGATAATGCATAGTTGGCTAGCTAGATGTTTTGATGACACTCATTGAGATGTTGGTATTGAGCTCACTCTGATCTTATTGTAATCCCGTAATGAGTCTGGATATAATGTTGAGGCTATTATATATCTAAAGTCTTGAGAGAACGTGCATTGCACAATATGTTGTATTTCTAGGGATTTATGTAAATGAAGATATGAAGTTTTGTGGTTGTCATATATAGTCTGCTTAATGCATGCATTTTTTGTAATGTAATGACTATGGTAATAAAGATGTGACATTTCTGATATATTCTGTGTCTATCATGTATTATTTGGATATGTGTGTGTACTATTTTACTTCTTAGTCCTAATAACTTGTTAAATATGAGTTGCATGAATGCCTACCCCGATGGATCTTTGTGTGTTTAACCTTCGTCCCTATCATAATACCTTACGGTCTCTGTGATCCTCTCTGCATCTTGGGTGAGACCTTCCTCGTCCTTGGCCAAGGATCAATATGCCAATTCTCTGGGGGTTTTGTTGGTCAACTCCAGACGAACCCTAGATCTAAACTCCCTAGTGTTAAGAAGTACTTGCAAAAGCATGGAACAAAACACCAACACAGTCTCAAGGATTTTTCTGTTGTGTAGGATAGTTATCCTTGTCTTACACTTTTATCTTTTGAGAAGATTACTCACCTTTCATTTTTTTGGATGCAGACTGGGTTGGTTCCTCGAGGATACCTATTTTTTCCAATCCTTTGGTGTTTATATAGAGCATATACCTCCTTTTAGATATTTGTTTGATGCCCCAAGTCACTTCCTCCTCCTTCTAGTGTAGCTTGTCCACTAGTAGTGGTAAGCGACACAAAATATCCTCATTTTAAGATCCTCTTGCTCGTAAATTAGCAAGGAAATAAATTGCCTCCCACCTAGATGACAAAACTCCCACCTCTAGATGACCTTAGGTTCCTTATAGAGTACTACCCACCATGTGTAGTTAAGAAACTAATTCCATCAAAAGGGTCTTCCTCTTGACATCTAATGTTAGGAGAGACAGGTCAATTTTCTCCACAACTCCTAGTTTTATTGTACAACCATGCCTCCTTAGCCTTGACTAATCTCCAAATGATGTCATTGGGATTTGATTGACTCCTTCAAAATGGTAGATAGAGATACATACACTTCTTCTCCCTCCTCTACCTCTATTTTTATTTCTAATTTTGATGTTGACATTCAACCAAGACCTTACACCTATTTTCCAATTTTGATGTTGACATTGAGCTATGGAATTATACATATTAGGGTTTAGAATTTTTATTCTACCAAGATCAACTTCTCTCTAATTTATTATCTACATCTCTTGTGTTTTATAACAATTGAACATGTAGGAGTGTTCTACAGAATCTCATAATTTCATGACAAATTCCCACTAACATTGTATTAATCATTTATAAGATTTGATTTTATTTTATCTCAAACCATTTTTAAAATATATTTTAATTATCATTTTTCAAATCCCACCATTACTTACCTTACTTTTTTTTCCATAAGAAAAAATACTTTTATATTCATAGGAGAATATACATGTTACAATATTTCGTGTCAAGCCTCTGTTGGCTTTCGTTAGGGACTATACTATTTATACATCTCATTATATCAAAATATGCCTATAAATACTTTTTCAAAAAGATACTACAGTCTATTCAAATTGTCCAAAAAAACATTTACAACGTTACAAAATGTAAAACTTCTTCAGAGACAAAACTCCATAGCTTCAGTTTTTGTTCCTTCAAAAATCTCGTAAAAACCGAAGGCTCATTTTTGCAACTACAATGCTTCCTTTAAGAGTTCATCTGCTTTAGAATTGAGTTCCCTTAAAATGTGTTTAAAGGAGAGCCATTCAAAGTCTCTGAATGTGAGTTTGTCATCTCTTAGCAAAGATGTAATCTGGGATTTTGAATATTATTAATGCCTCTTGCCCAATCTATCACCAACTTGGAGTCGCCGAAAACCTATAACTTTGGCAAATTTTTTTCTTTAGCAGTTTCCAGGAGGGTCCATAGTGCTATAAGTTCTGCTTTATTGTTTTTTTCGCCACCTGGCGCATATCTCATGTGAATATAATGGTTGTGACTAATGAAAAGAAACACTCCCACTCCACAAGTTGGGGGGTGTCCTTGACTGGCTCCATAAAAGTATCCCCACGAGATGGTGTAATGAATGGGGGGTGGGATCACTGTCCAAGTTTTACTTTCCCTTAGTTCTTCCTTGAACTCTTCGGCCTGACTGAGTGATATTTTCGCAGTGACCTCGAGCGACACTAACTCGTCTTTAGGAACAACACTATTTTTAGCTCACCAGATGTTGGAGATCATGATGCCCGAGAGACCTTCATACAAGGAGACAAATTTGTCTTGTATCCAAGATTTGAAACTGTCCTCTATAGAGACTTGGTTCCGGTTGGCCTTGGCTTTCAACTTTTCTTTTAAAATCTGCACAACCTTCTTTGCATAATAACTAGAGATAAAGAGATGAATAATGGTTTATTGATTTTCTTTGCAAAGAGGACATCTGTTAGGACCAAACCATCCTCATCTAAGATAGTTTTCCCAAGTTAACAATTTGTTGTTTAGTGCAAGACAAAGCGTTAATTTTCATCTAGGAGGAGCTTTGAGTTTCCAAAGGGGATTCCACCACCATTTGGGTGAAGCATAATGTTATCTTCTAGCCAAGATTTGTATCCCAATTTGACCGAATAAGAGTCGTTCTGAGGGTTTTTTGACCAACAAAGGGAGTCTTTTGAGTCTCTGTCAAGGGAATTGATTTTTTTGCACAAGAGGGATATAAATGAGTTCCATTCATCTCACAAAGATTCAGGGATATCAATATAAATTGCGCTCTTCCACCCCAATATCCCTTGAATCTGAAGAAAGCCAATGTTTAAATCACTCATGAAACTGAGATTTTTGTTTTTGAGAAAAAGGAGGTGGGGAGGAGAGAGTTTGTAGTTGTTTCTAGCTCCCAACCATGGGTCATCCCCCAATATCACCTTTTCCACATTTCCAATACACTAGATTGTCCATTTACCAATGAGGGGGAAAGCTTCCACAAGTGATTTCTAAAAAATTGAGCCTTTGGAAGATTTTAAAGGCTCTTGAAACCACTCTGAAATGGATAAGGTGGGAAAGTATTTGGAGTTCATGACTCTAACCCAAAGAGAGTTGCCTAGGGTTAGTCTCCATAGATTCCTTCCTACTAGGGCTCGAGAAAAAAGTTGAATATTATTTAAGCCCCATCCTCCCATTTCTTTAGGTAGAGTGATTGAATTCAAACTGGCCAGAGGAGTGCCTCCAAGAGAGTTCTGTCTCGCCCATAAAAATCGAAAAATTATATGACAAATATGATCTAGAATTCCTTTAGGGATTGCATCTATAGAGTTCTAATAAACTGTAATACCTTCTAGGACTACTTTAATTAGCAATAGTCTTCCACCTCTTGAAATGAGTCTATTGACCCAAATGGATATTCGGGCCTCAACTTTTCTGATTAACCAACTCCAATCTTCTTTCCTGTAATTGTCTGGTTTGAAGTTGAAGCCCAGGTACTTGAAACCTTTAGAAATAGATTTTCTTTGGGCAGGAAAGGAGTTGGCGATGGAAAAATCTTCTGTTGTCACACAATGATTAAGAATTAGACACGATTTTTCCATGTTTACTTTCATCCTTGTTGCGCTACATAAGATATTTAAAATAATTTTGAAGGAATTCAAGTTCCTTTGAGAACCAAAAAAGCTGCAAAAGATGTCATCTACAAATAACAAATGAGTCATTGATTCGGATTCTGAGACAACTATTCCTCGCAAACAACCATTGGACTAGGCCTCCTTGATCATTATGCTAAGTGATTCTGCAACAATCAATAATAAGAATGGAGAAAAGGGACATCCCTGTTGGATACCTCTAGAAGATTTGAAGAAACATGATGGAGCTCTATTGATAAGGACGACAAAGGAGGCAATTTGAATGCACCCCATAATCTAGTTAACCACTTTTAAACACATGCCCATTTGAAGTAGTGCCAGTCACAGAAAGGTCCATCGGTCATAGGCTTTGGAGAGGCCCAATTTTAGAATGGATGCCTTAAGATTTCATTTTCTGTCAGAGTGGAGCACTTCTTGTGCGATGAGAACTGCATAATGAATCTGTCTATTGTGAAGGAAGCCAAATTGTTCTTCCCCTATGAAGGCACTCAACATCGGTCTTAATCTTCTATAGATAATATTATAGATTAATTTGTAGATAACAATGAAGCATGCAATCGATTTGTAATCTTCATAAGAGGAGGGACATTATTTTTTTGGGATAAGGCACATGAAGGTTGCATTGAGAGGACCGTAAATTCTTCCTTCCTTTTGTGATTCTTTGACCACCAATAATAGATCATTCTTCAGGTGGTCATAAAATGCTTTAAATAATTCCACTGTGACACCATCTGGGCCTGGGATTTTTCCATTTTTCATAGAGAACAATGCTTCCCTTAGTTCTAGTTTCGTAATCTCTTCCTATAGGGAAAAAAATATTTCTTTAGAAAACATAGTAGGGAATTTTCCCACTACCTCCATGATTTCTTGGATGGGGCAACAAAGGGGGTCAAAGAAGTGATTACTGAAAATGCTTACTCTAAGATTTGCCTTGTCCTCAAAGGAAAATGCCACATTTCCTTCTTCATCCTTCATTTTCCAAATTGTGTTGAGGTTTCTTCGGTAGTTTGCAAACTGATGAAAGAACTTGGTGTTATTATCATCCTCTTTAATCCAGAGAGCCCTGCTCTTAATACACCATTACTGTTCTTATGTTTTGAGCCACTTGGCTCGTTTGTCCTCCAAATCTCTTAATTATAGTAGCTTTTAATTTGAAAGGGGGCTCTCCTCTAAATTTCTAAGGGCCTCGATGATGCTTTCTTCTATGTCTCGTAAGGAACAATCCCTCATGGACTTCCAAAGAGGGAGCCATTTTTTATGGCACTTCTCAAAGTCTTAAGGTTTTGAACAAATTGCATCATGAGAGGGGTAGGGTTCTAAGGGGGGAGTTTGACCTAAGAGGAGAGAACCCAATTCTTGAAATCTTCCCCTTCCATCCAGGACTGACAACATTTTAAGGGTGAAGGAGGGGAATCAAAGCTTGAAGACCAATATAAGGAGACAAGGCAATGGTATGAAATACCTCCCGCCTCTACTCTTGTCCTAAAAGAAGATCCCAAATTTAGGAGGGACTCAAAGATTAAAAATCAGTCCAATATTTTTGCAACCTCCTCATTACCAGTTTTGAAATTTCTTCAAGTGGGGGAGAGCTTCACAGGTTCAATATCCACCAATCTGGCCTTTTATAAAAAAGATGAAAAAAAAAACTTTGCATGTCTGCCCTGGGGTGCATTCCACAAACTTTCCACAAGGAGAGGGTGAAATTCAAGTCCGCCCCCCACCCCCACCACCAAAAGAAGGTCACGAAAAACACTTGTAGAGACCAAATCCTCCCAAAAGGAGGTCCGATCAGAATAGGGACCATAAATATTAACCATTGAGAAGGCTATATCACTATTCTTATATTTTAAATTGAATGAAATAGAAGTGTGGACAAGTGAGGAGGACAAGGCATGAAAATTGGGGCTCCATCCATTAAGCAGGCCTCCCGATAGACCTGTAGTGTCAATTGTGCTGAAGGACCAATTCCTAAGCCAAGGACTAAAAATTTCTCTATCTTTTTCACCTAAGAACATAGTCTCTTGTATCATGATAACATCCAAATTTAGGCTTAGAAACATACATTTGTGGGGTATCTTCTTTGGGGCACCCCCAACCCCTCATGCATTGAAGGAGAGGAAGATCATTTTCCCTTCAGTGTAAGGGATTTCCCTACTCTAAGGGCCCTGGTGATGGTCGCTTGGGTTGCTTTCCAGATTTCCGCAGTGGCTTGTTCTTTTGCTTTCGAAAGATGGGATTTATTGCCTACCCAGGAAAGGGGAGGGGGGTCGAGGGCTAGGCCTCCAAGGGAGGGGGGAGGGATTCGGGCTTTGGATCTCAAAGCATATTTTCTTACCCAAGGGGTGAAGGAGACCTCAGGGGAAGGGGGAAAGGGAAAAATGATATTGGAGGATTCATGAGGGGAACATAGGAAACCCTAGGGGAGGAGGGGGAGGAGGGGGAAGGCACGAGATCCATCCTGGGAGGGGCGAGGAGGTGGGTTCTCACGAGTGATATTTTTCCAAGACCTTTTCCAAAACCGACTAAGCGACCGACGAGATCAGAAGGGAGGAAAATGTGTGGGGAGTTATGGGAGAGGGGGGGGGGGGGTGTGTGTAACACCCCAAGCTCGAGCCCCTGCAGAATTGTAATTATGTTTATAGGCTAGTGAGCCAAGTGTTTAAAAGCTAAAGAATTACATGTTTATTAGGCCAGAGAACCTAGATGCTTAAGGACATGAGCCTGATTTTGTATATGTAAATACACATATCATTAATAAAATTACATTGCTACCTGTAGACCAACCATGAAGAAAGAGTTATGGGGGACTAAGCTCCACTAGGTAGGGTAAGGGAGGGGGATAAGTGTCTAGGCCTAGGGGCTAAGCTAGAGGGATTACCTCTAACGAAATACTATTTTATTATTATTTCCTAAAGGCTAAGGTGGACATGATCGGTGTTGACCTAAGTTCCTGAAAATGGGAACAAGTGTTAAGTGGAACTCATGCGGCTTCAGAAAGACATGTGTCAACTTGGGCACATGCAATTTATAGTGGGGAAAGCCAACTTGTTGGGGGTTCCTCCTCCTCAACATTCTCACAACCCTGACGATTCTCTGGAGATATGTCACCCTACCCGATTCAGCATAGACTCACGTACTGAGCCACCATCATCTCGATCATCGAACTCTGAACAAGCACGCACCCTGTAACTGTCTGAGCCATGTTGTGTCATAACTGTTGGCTGTTGCAACCACACAGGTCCTTGATTGAGTGTGGCTTGTTTCCATAGTATTCTTTTACTGAGCTTTGCTGTTGCCATCACCTTTTCGAGAATTGAATTAGAATCTGGACTGAAGAAGCAGGTTTTCAGGCCTGTGGTTTGAAGAGGCGGGTTGTCAGGCCCGTGGACTGAAGAAGCAGGTTGTTAGGCTTGCAAGCAACTCTCTCTAGGTGAGAGAGGTTGTCGGGGAAGTGATTTCCCAGAGGGAGCCCAACTACAGCTATAGTTCTTGGAAAATTCCTGTCTGCCTTGTTGCTCAATCCCTAGAAGGGAAGTGGGTCAACTGAAGGACTGTGGAGTAGAGAAGGGGCACACTTCCTGGGGTGGGACATGCATTTTGGGAATGAGAGGTTGTAGGATGTTAGTGTGAGATGGCCCTGGGAGATAATCCTTCCTTTTGACCTATGCTACTTTCTTGTTTCCCTTGCCAACCCTAGGAATCCCTTTCCCGGTGGAGTTTAGTCCCATCTCTGGGGTGAACCATTGTTGAGCGTGATGAATAGTGTGGTCTAAGGCTGGGAGGTTCATGGAAGGTCTGCACACAGTTTGGTGGTCATTTATTGAAAGATAAGTGCCAAATCTCTATTAATTTTATGTTGTGTAATTGTACATGTGTTATAACTCGATGAGTAATGCCTGTATATATTAGCTATGCTGTGTGTGTAGGCTTACTGTTATTTCCGCATTAATCTGTGTATGGTTACAATATGTCGTCTGTATGCATACATTTTCAGTATGTTTTAATGATTATTTCCGCATGAATAAGTGGCATGAATCAAATGTTGTAACTGTTAATTGTGTTAGATATGCATGAATATAAATTTACAAAATGGTATCAGAGCTAAGTGAAACGTACAAGAAGTGGTTTTGCCTGACCTATTGGTGGATGCATACGTCACATAATGGTATCAGAGACATGGTTTCAACACTGAGCCTTGATGGGCCATGTTAGTGGAAGCTGAAGCAAAAGTTTCGGAAAAGAATTGTTGTCGAAATGGACAAAATTCAAGTTCGGAGCCCATGGTTTCTACCCAGAACTTGGATGGGCCATGAACGAGAAATTCGGTGTAGAAATTCCAGAGAATTTTGAGGTACAGAGTGCCAGAAGGGCATTGAAAGAACATTTAGACTGTGTTCAGAAACACAATAGGTGTAACAAGTTTAAGAAATGGCCACAAAGAAAGAAATTACAACATTTGTGGTGTTGGGCCATTAGATCTAGGCGAGAGCAAGATAAGCCGTCAGATCAAGCGAAGAGTAAGTCATGACCGTCCCATATCATTGAAGGGAGATCGACGGTGGGGAGCCATTGCGGAGATCGGGAAGGAAATTAATGCGAGAGTAAGTTGAGACCCCACAATCCCTCATGATTGTTGATCTTGCTCGATCAATAGATCAACGGTGGATATTGATTCCACCATGGACGAGCGTCTTTGCATTGCAGAGATCGGGAAGGGAATTAAAGCGTGAACAAGTTAAGTTTCTGCAATCACTCTTGGTCATTGATCTTCACGGTTCTTTAAAACACAACTATCGATCTTGCAAAGTGAGATGAGCGCCCAATGGTTAAGTTGAGGTCACAACTCTCGGTCACTTGTAGAAAATACATAATGAACTTCATGTATTTCCTGTCCATCAATCCAAGAAAGGAAAACGTGTCAACAAGTTAGCTTGTATGGGAATGCGACATTCGAGAGAAACAAGGTGTGAATAGAGTGGAAACTCCTAAAGTCCGAAGTTAGTCTAGACCATTCATCGAAGGAGACAGGTGTCAAAAGATCAACTTGTTTGGGAATTCGACGTTCGGGAGAAATGAGGTATGCTAAGGTGAAATATCTTGAAGCTTGAAGTCCCGGAGTGACGTGGTCAACTAATGTCACTAGGGATGACATGGACACATAGGATGTGTGCCATGTTTCAGTGAGTTAAGAACCTTGGTAAGATGGAAATGCAGTTAGAACGTGACATATGTCACCCGCCTGATTGGACCATGTGTCAGCTTCATGTGTCCTGCCGAGTGGCGCTCCTGGTGGTGGCACAAGGTAGTTAAGCGTGACGAAGAAGTTAGCTAGATCAGGCTCACATTAACTTTGGTAATGATCTATCAAGATTGAGGGCTAGGAGGCATTGCATAGATTGAATTTGTGCAACAGATAATTCTGCAAGGCGGTCCCACAATCCAAACCATGGTTTTCCAGAAGGGGTACGTGTCAGCATGTGAACAAATGCGAAACGATCGATGGGTTACTCCAAAATAATCAACCCATGTCCTTGCAATTTGAAAAGTACTAAAGTTGATGTGACGTTTTCGACATTTATTAGTTCGAGCATGGAAACCGTGGGCCCCAGTGGACGTGTGTCGCCATATCATGAAGTCTAGAGACTTGACACTCTGAAAGGAATGGTGCATGAAGGAATGTGGACCGTAGATCCTCCGTTCTTCGCGCATTATACAGTTTGTTGTTCTGTGATGTTGGGACACTAAAAAAAAAGGAAACCTCCAAATCCCAGAGCCTGAAGTTTCAAGGCTCCAAATAAGCGCGCAAACCATAAGCGCTGGGTATGCGAACCAAGGGCTAAAGAAAAGGGACTAGCGCCCGAAATTTGTTGCAAAACAGAACGGGGCTTAGAGAAAAAAGCCTAAGGGGTTCTTGATCGACCAAGACCCACTGAAAATGGAATCTGATATTGCTTTTATTGAGTCAGATTGGTTTATTCTGGAAAATTATTAACGTCTATTAGCCTGACAAAATTTCGGTTGAATGCACATTTTACAGAGTTAACGATTGTTAGAACCGAACCGAAGTGTTGCCTAGTGCAGATAAATGGGAAAGGCACATGGTGTTTACAGTTCGGAAAATGAAGTTAGAGGAATGGATGTCCATTTAGGAGTTGAAGGATCGAACTCCAATGGGCATGAAGAAGAGATAGATAAAGAAGGAAACATGATGAAAATCATTGAAAAGTTGCAGAGAGATGTCTAGACTCACAGAGCAGATAACAAAAATCTCACGAAAGCCAGGGAGAAACAAGGAGAATTCAACATAAAGTTGATGCAGATCCTGGGAATAATAGAAAATAAATTGGATAAGGAGAGTGGCTCAAGCAAATCAAGAAGTCATAGAAGAACAAGAAGTGATAACAAACATCACCAACACTCCCCGAGGCATTCCAATAAGAGATTACACAACAACTCAAGTCTATCCCCTGTTAGGAAGCATAAGGGGTCTAGGAAGGATGAGCTATGAGGAGAAATGAACAAAATCAAACCTCCTACATTTGATGGGGAGCACAAGAAGGATGAAGATGGAGAGACATGACTGTTGGGCATGAGAAAGTATTTTCAATTGCATAATTATTCTTCTCATGCAGAGGGAAGAATTGCCATCTATCAACTCAAAGGTAAGGCATCCATGTGGTGGGATCAACTTGTGTAGGTGAAACACATTAAAGATAAAGATGTTACTTGGAGGGAATTCAAGAAGTATTTTGAAAATAAATACTTGACTAAGAGGTAATATGATAAGAAAATGAAATATTTCTTTGAAATCAAGCTAGGAAGTATGTCCATTGATGAGTATGAAAGAAAGTTTTTAGAATTGCTGAAGTATGTATCTTTCATCAAAGACGAGACAATCAATATTCAGAGGTATTTGAGTGGTTTTCCACCATCCATCAGTGAAAAAATACAATACGATGACCCCAAAACATTGGAGGAGACCATAAGGCGAGCTAAGTGCCTTTATGATCAACAAAAATCAAGGCCAAATTTCCAAAATGCTTGGGAAGACAAGAAGAAATTCAAGATGGATCAGAGGAAGAAGGGAATTAAGCCACCATTCTTCATAAATAATCCGCAGGGACAACCAACCTCTAGAGAACCTGAAACGATTGAGACAGGTGGTCAAAGGCCAAGGCAACCACCTATTCAATGTTGGGGTTGTAAAGGTGATTATATGTTTAGAGATTGTCCTCACATAAGTGACAAAGAGAGAGTTGTTCACAATGTTCAGTGAGCTGAAATAGTGGGGGACATGGGAAAAAATGTACCAAGGATCTATGCAGCCTTGGACGATAAGCAAGCAGAGTATCAATCACATATGATTGAAGTGGAAGGTATGATCAACAAACAAACCATTACTATTTTAATTGATTCAGGAGCTAGTCATAGTTATATAGATCCTAAGATGGTGGAAAGTTTACAATTGCCAAGAAACAAGCATGGAAAATCTTGGTTGGTGCAGTTGGCTACTGGAGCCAAAAGAAAAGTCAATGAGATGGTTAAGTCATGTCTTATGGACATGAATGGACTGAGCACAAGGGAATATTTGAACATCTTGCCTTTAAGATCTTATGATTGCCTATTGGAATGGATTGGTTAGACCAACACCATGCCATCTTCAACTGTTGTAACAAGGAATTCACTTGCTGGAAAGAAGAAGGAAATCAGAGAACAATCCAAGGAATTCTTAGGGAAGTTACTGTCTGGGAAATATCATCAATGCACCTGAAGAAGTGTTACAGGAAGGGCTATGAAATATTTGCAGCCCATATGGAGGAAGAATCTAAGGATAAGGTGCCAAATTTGGAGGATCATGCAGTCCTGGAAGATTTTGATGATGTGTTCAAGGAGGTACTAGGACTACCTCCAAAGAAAAATATTGATTTCTCTATTAATTTGATGTCTGGAGTAGCTCCAATATCAAAGACTCCTTACAGGATGAGTACACTAGAGCTGGAGGAGTTGCAAATGCAGCTTGAAGAACTTCTGAAGAAGGGGTATATATGCCTAAGTGTGTCACCTTGGGGTGCCCCAGTCTTGTTCATGAAGAAGAAAGATGGGACCTTAAGATTGTGCATTGATTTCAGACAGTTGAATAAAGTGACTGTAAAGAACAAGTATCCTCTGCCAAGTATTGATGATCTCTTTGATCAATTGGAGGATGCAAAGATATTTTCCAAGACAGATCTCAGGTCAGGATACCATCAAGTAAGGATTAAAGAGGAAGATATCAGCAAGACTGCCTTCAGGACAAGGTATGGTCATTATGAGTTCACAGTGGTGCCATTTGGGTTGTCAAATGCACCAACTGTTTTCATATGCTTAATGAATGGTGTTTTTCGGGAATATTTAGACAAGTTTGTCATTTTTTTTTTCTGGATGACATTCTTGTATATTTGAAGTCAGAAGAAGAGCACGAGCACCATTTGAGGATGGTGCTGCAAGTGCTAAGAGAACATCAACTGTATTCCAAATTGAGCAAGTGCTCATTTTATCAAACCATAATTCACTGCCTAGGGAATATCATTTCAAAGGATGGGATAACAGTGGACCTTGAAAAGATAGAGGCCATTAGAGAATGGTCAACGCCAAAAAATGTGACAGAAGTCAGATTCTTCATGGGTCTAGCTGGCTATTACAAAAGGTTCATTGCAGGGTTTTCAAGAATAGCCCACCCCATCACTTCCTTGCAAAGGAAGGGGAAGAAGTTTCAATGGACAGAAGAATGTGAAAAGAGTTTCCAACAATTGAAGCAACTATTAACCAGTGCTCCGATTTTAAGGATCACATATCCAAATGAAGACTTCATTGTATGCATGGATGCATGTAAAGAAGGACTGAGTTGAGTCCTCAATCAAAATGAGTTTGTTGTATGTTATGAATCAAGGAAGTTGAAATAGCATGAAAGGCTGTATGCCACTCATGATTTGGAATTGGTAGCCATAGTGCACGCTTTGAAGAAGTGGAGGCACTACCTCATAATAAAGAAGTTTGAACTAAGGACAGACCATAACGGTTTGAAATATTTGTTTGATCATACCACTTTGAATGCTAGGCAGAGTAGATGGTTGGAATACCTTTGTGAGTATGACTTTGATATCAAGCATATCAAGGGAAAGGAGAACAAAGTGGCCGACGCACTCAGCACGAGAGTGCATGAACTGCATGCTACAACCATTAGTATGTATCAGACAGATATTAAAGGAATAATTTCTGAATCTACAAACGTAGATTTGGAGTACATGGAATTGGTAACAAAATTGTAGCAAGGTAAAATGCAGCAGAAAACTGAAGATTATGAGTTGGGAATTGATGGAATCCTTCTGTTCAGAAATAGAGTCTATGTACCTAACTCTTTTGAATTGAGGAGTGCGATTTTAAAATAAATGCATAATGTGCCTTATGTAGGACACCCAGGATATCAAAAGACAATCTCGACAGTCAAAAGCCAATATTATTGGCCAGGCATGAAGAGGGAGATTGCTGATTTTATTGCTAAATGCTTGGAATGCCAAAAGGTAAAGGTTGAACATAGACACCTCGCTGGTTTACTACAATCATTACCCATTCCTAAGTGGAAATGGGAAGTGGTAACAATGGATTTCATCACAAGATTTTCGAGAATGAGCAAGCATCATGATGCAATCATGGTAGCGGTGGACAAACTTACTAAAGCTGGCCATTTCATTCCTATGAAGACTACTCATAAATAAACTAATGTTGCTGATATTTTTATGAAGGAAGTAGCATGCTTGCATGGCATACCCAAGACAATTGTGTCTGACAGAGACCCAAAGTTTACATAAAAGTTCTAGAAGGGGTTATTCAAAGGGTTCAAAATGAATTTGAACTTCAACACTGCTTATCATCCCGAGTCTGAGATAGAGAGGGTGAACCAAGTGATAGAAGATATGCTAAGAATTTATGTGATGGACAAACCATCTAAATGGGAAGATTATCTACACTTGGTAGAATTTTCCTACAACAATGGGTATTAAGCATCCTTGAAGATGAGCCCATTTGAAGAACTTTATGGTAGAAAGTGCAACACCCTAGTAAGCTGGGGCAACCCCACTTATAGGGTAGTGGTTGGGCTAGAGTTGCCCAAGGAAATGGAAGAACAAATGTTGAAGATTAAGAAGAATTTGAGGGTTGCCCAAGACATGCAAAAAAGTTATGTTGATAAGAACATAACTCACAGGGAATTTAAAGTAGGGGATCATGTATTCCTGAGAGTGAAGACCAACAAAATCTCCTTGAAGTTGGGAAATTGTTCAAAGTTGGCAGCTTGATATTGTGGGCCGTTTGAAATCTTAGAGAGGATTGGTCTAGTAGCATATAGGCTTGCATTGCCTGCATGCATGTCTATACATAATGTATTTCATGTGTCATTTCTTAAGAAATATGTACCTAATGTTAATCATGTTATTGATTGGAATGTGATTTAGATGGAGCAGGAAAGCGCTTTTCAGGTGCATCTGGTGCGTATACTGGATCGGAAAAGCAAGCATCTTTAGAATCAAGCCACAAGGCTTGTAAAAGTTCAGTGGACCTGGTACAATCCCGAGGACGCAACATGGGAGCATGAAGAAGCTATGCGGGCAGAGTACCCACATCTTTTTAAATATTTTGGAAATCTTGCTGTTGTTGTGTAAGCAAGTTGCACTGAGGACAATGCAAAAATAAGGGGAGGGGATTGTAACTTTTGATTAAGGTTGGTTGTCATTGATGTCAAGCCTTGAAGAAAGCCCCGTAGCACAAAGGTTGGGCAATGGACCCAAGATTGTTTGATGTAAATATGACTCGTTATTGTCTTGTCATTGTTGATAATAAGTAGAAATGGATGAACTCCAAAGTGGTCCCCTTATGGTGAAAGCCCTCACAGGAAGACACTTTGCGGATTGAGTTATCTTAGAAGTATGGTTAGAGAACCCATGCTTATTTATGGAATAATGAGATGAAGGTCAGTGAATTTGTCATTGAAACTATCCTATATGGATATTTCTTGTCATGCCATTTCCGGTGGTATGTGGAACATCACATAACTCCTCACGGTTAGAGAGTTATGGCCATGAGAAGTTGGAGAACCTAGGTTTGGGTAATGGACCCAAGTTTGTTTGATGGATAATGGTATGAGTTTTGGTATATTTGCAGGTAATACTATTCTATATGGATGGTACATGTCATTCCATTTCTGGTGGTATGTGGAAGGTCACATAAATCACAGTTTGAGAGTTATGGCCTTACAAAGTTGGAGGACCTTCTTATGTCATCTAGAAGCCCCAAAAGGTCAAAGTAGTCAAAGTGGTTTAAGAGATTTTAGAAGGTAAATAATAAAGTGAATTGATGAGTGTACTATAATTC